>OFHU01004578.1:0-46097 GCA_900245905.1 Lacerta viridis
GTGCCCCTTTGCAAGCAAGCCTTATATTGCCCTGCAAGAGGGATGCCTGTCAGATGATGGTTGAGAGGAAAATGGATTTTGTAGGTAGGAGGCCCAGAGGAGATGAGAGTCATAAATTAATAATAATAATAATAATAATAATAATAATAATAATAATAATAATAATAATAATAATAATAATAATTAGCATCACCTGTCACTGATGCATGCGGCTTGGCTCCCTGGCTTGCCTTGTCCACAGCTGTTGATAGCTTGGCAGGTCCTCAGCTGTGCTCCCCAGATGATATTTCCTGTTGTGAAAAACTGGTTGGTAACTTCCTCTGTTTTTTATTATCCTTTCTGTCTCTCAGGTGCTCCGAAAGGAAGGCCTCAGCGCCTCTTCAGATGCTATCAAGCAGAAGAAGTTTATCTGGAAGTCGTGGTATGTTAATTCCATGGGGAATCCATTCCTCCGCTGGCTCACCTTCCCTGCTCTGCTTCTGGGTTGCTGTGCAGGAGAAGGAGGGATGTGGCGGGGGGGGGCAGAAGACTGAGGGCGGGAGGGAGCTGGGAAGGCAGATGGGGGGAGGGAATATGGAGGGGGCTGTGCCCCAGAAGGAAATAATTGGGGAGGCCGGTGCCCTAGAGTGGATGCTTATGCCAGGAAAATACAATGTCCTTCGTCTCTCCTAGGGTCAGGGTTGCGAGGGCGAAAACCCAAACATGAAGAATCCCACAAGTCTCCCCACCCCAGTCCTTCCTTCCTTCAGCCCATGGTGTGTGGAAGCGGTGCTCTCCCAGGGGCCATTTCCTCATGGAAGCCCCAAATGTGTAGGTACGGGAAGCTGTGACTTCTCTTACGTCTTTGTTACTTATTACGCAAAACTAAATATTTTGAGAAATAGATAAAATGTTTGGGCTTCAAGATTCCAGGACCACCTATTCAAACAAGGGCATGGTGATCCATTGTTGCAGGGGCCCTTATTTCTCCTTATTTCTCCAGGTTTGAGGCTCCAGCTCCTGCTCCCGGGAGGAAGAGAACATCCCGGCGGTTCCCGGCTGAGATCCCTCGCGCCGCTTCCCCACTGCCCCTCCTCTGTACGGCCGAGGCTCCTGCCCGGCCCTGTTTGGCGCAGAAGCAGCAGCCAAAGTTTCCTCCAATCCTTCGAAGAACATCTCAGGTTATTTTAGAGAGGGAGGAAACTTTGGCTGCTGCTTCTGTGCTGGGCCGGCCGGGACGGAGCCAAGACGCCCGTACAGAGGAGGAGGCGAAGTGGGGACACCGTTTAAGATCAGGTAGGAGGAAATGCCCCCTTCCCAGGTCCCCCACCCTCCTGCCCCAGACTGGGGCTAGCGTGGCTGGGAGCCAGGCGCCTGCTGAAGTCTCTCTTTGTTTTGCAGCGAGGGAGGGACTCAGCCTGGGAGCCGCCGCATCCCGGGAGGGACTGGAGCCCAGGCGGAGGATACCTGCCTCTGAGGTAATGGGACAGGGGGAAGGAGGGGGAAGGAGATAATGGGACAGGGGGAAGCAGCCCTTAGCCTCGAGTTCTCCCCTGCTTCAAAGATCCCTTCTTTCTTGCAGAATCTCACGCCTGCTCTCCTGCTGTCGCTGCTGCCGCTGCCGCCCCCGCTGCCGAAGCCGCCCCCCAAAAGAAAAGGTAAGAGGAAGGGAACCTTTGCATGGGGCGGGTCAGGCCAGAAGCTCGATTACAACTCCCATTTTCCTTGACCATTTTCCTTTTTCTCCTGCTTTTCAGCCAAACACGTGCGGTGGGCAATGGACCAAGAGGGGCTATAGGAAGAATTCTGTTTCAGCTGGGAAAAAACAGGTTGATGATTCAAAGATGAATTCCAGAGCGTTTGGATCTCAGATGAACAACTGTATTCCAGTTTCTGATTTTTCAGCTGCTGGAGCATCTGAAACTGTGATGTGATAAACAGAAGCTTTACAAATGTGAAGAGCGAACGTTTCCCTCTTCATCCTTTGGACATACCGGATAATTTTGTTGTTGTTAAGTCAAGATAAGATGAATTTTCTTTCTCTGAGAAATATTCCAGGGCTGCATGCACCGCTGAAGCTGCAAATGGAATTCCAAGCAGTGAAGCAGGTCCAGCGTCTTCCGTTCCTTCCTAGTTCTAACTTGTCCCTGGATATCTGGAAAGGCCACTGTGACTGCGTTGGTTTTGAGGACATTTTGAACGGCACAGAGTGAAGTAATGGGAGATCCTCATCTTTTGGTTGAACACAAACTTGGTTTATTATAAAGCGCACATACTGCATCCTTCTGTTTATGAAAATGTTTCTTACCTGTGTCCCTGTAGGTTCAAGTAAACCATATTAAATAGTAGTTGTACAGCACTTGTTTTGATAATCTCTCACCTACCTTGATGGGAAAAGGCTCATTAAATGCTTAAATATATTACTTTTGTTCTGTGTTTACTGTCAGTACAAATGTCTTGTAATTGGGTATTTTTTTAAAAAAATCGGGAAATATCTCTATTACTGTTTCATGTCTGCAACTGGAACTGTAAACATTAAAAAGTCTATAGAAAAGGGACATTTTAGATTGAACGTTCTTGTTCTTTGCCATATATAGCCCAGGTATTTGCTGTTTAATCTTTCTTTCCTTATGCTTGATGACTTGACATGCCATCTTTTAAAAACAATGAGTAAAATTTTCTATAAATGCAACATAACCAAACAAAAAAATCCAGCTCCTCACCGGGGCAATGCAATCTCTGAAGAGTTCAGGCTGTCGCAATTTGGGAAATGAGCCGTGGCGGTAGAGGGAGAGACCAGCTCATCAGCACACAGCCTCCAAGACTGTCCCCGGAGTGAGAAAACTTCCCAGATTAAATCCAAATAAGGAGAGAGAATTCAAAGAATTAGTGGAACAACTTTTGAAAAGTGTCTGGGAGTGAAATAAGGGAGTCCACTCTGGAGCTGGTCAGAACCGCCTGGGGAAAATCGGGTGGAAAGAACCGGGTACAACTAAACCTTTTGTCTCAGAGTATATGGGCATGGAGGCAAAGGTGAAGGGACCCCTGACCATTAGGTCCAGTCGCAGACGATTCTGGGGTTGCGGCGCTCATCTCGCTTTATTGGCTGAGGGAGCCGCCGTACAGCTTCCAGGTCATGTGGCCAGCATGACAAAGCAGCTTCTGGCGAACCAGAGAAGCGCAGGGAAACGCTGTTTACCTTCCCGCCAGAGCAGTACCTATTTATCTACTTGCACTTTGACGTGCTTTTGAACTGCTAGGTGGGCAGGAGCTGGGACCGAGCAATGGGAGCTCACCTCGTTGCGGGGATTCGAACCGCCGACCTTCTGATCGACAAGCCCTAGGCTCTGTAGTTTAACCCTCAATGCCACCTGCGTCCCGTCATATGGGCATATAAGGGATCAAAGAATTGTAGAGCTGGAAGGGACCACAAGGATCATCTAGTCCAACCCCCTACAATGCACAAGCCCCACATTGGGCAAAAGATTCCTGCAATGCAGGGGGTTGGACTAGAGGACCCCCCAGTGTCCCTTCCAACTCTACAATTCTTTGATTCTAATATAAATGCTGTGAATGGCATGTATCTGCGGGACTGTGATGACCAGCTAAGTTGCATCCTGCAGGGATAAAGGCCTCACCCTGAAGAGAGACTGCTTCCCATCACTCATTTAGAACTCTGCAAGGGTTTGACAACCAGGAGCAGGAAGAAAGTAAAGGAAAATCTGTTCCAGGATCTGTTTACTTATTACTGCTCTGCATGGGCACCAGGGCACACTAGCAATCAGCAACAGGAGTCACATATATTTTCCAAATACATTCTAGGTGGTTAGTTCTGCCCCACTGAAGCCAGCTTGTACTTTTTCCTATCATTGTGACTCACAATTGCTGCCTTATCTGAAGAAGTGTGTGCTCATACCAAGCATGTCTCAGGTGCACTGGAAGGATTTTGAAGCTCACAAAGAAAAAGCATTTCTATTGCCAAAGGAGCAATCCTAAGCCAGCGTGGTTAGTGGTTAAGAGCGGTGGACTCGTAATCTGGTGAACCGGGTTCGCGTCTCCGCTCCTCCACATGCAGCTGCTGGGTGACCTTGGGCTAGTCACACTTCTCTGAAGTCTCTCAGCCCCACTCACCTCACAGAGTGTTTGTTGTGGGGGAGGAAGGGAAAGGAGAATGTGAGCCGCTTTGAGACTCCTTTGGGTAGTGATAAAGCGGGATATCAAATCCAAACTCTTCTTCTTCTATAGCAAGATCCACTGGGATGAGCAGGTTAGCCAGCACCCATTGGATCTCTAGCTGAGCCAGGAGGTTTCTGGAGCAGCTGGACTACACAGGCTTAACTCCCTTATCCTCAGCTCAGTGGGAGAGAATCCGGAGTATCTCCCTCAGCCTGGCTTAGCCAGAACCTAGACAGCTGAGCTGAGTTTGGCTGATCTGAAACTGGCGTAAGCCCTGAAACAGGGTGGGACTTAGGCAGCATCCTAGGCCTATTCACGGGACACAGCAACTCAGTGTAACTCAAGCACAATAACTCAAGCAGTGGAGGCAACAGATATACTCCCTCCCCCTTTATTTGTTTGTTTTGTAGCACAAGAAATTATATTTCTATACTGCTTTTCATTTGCATGAATCGCAAAGTGGTTTACAAACAATAAATAACAATGACGCAATAAGGGGACCCCTGACCATTAGGTCCAGTCGTGTCCGACTCTGGGGTTGTGCGCTCATCTCGCATTACTGGCCGAGGGAGCCGGCGTACAGCTTCCGGGTCATGTGGCCAGCATGACAAAGCCGCTTCTGGCGAACCAGAGCAGCACACGGAAACGCCATTTACCTTCCCGCCGGAGTGGTACCTATTTATCTACTTGACATGCTTTTGAACTGCTAGGTGGGCAGGAGCAAAGACCGAGCAATGGGAGCTCACCCCATCGCCATCGCGGGGATTCGAACTGCCGACCTTCTGATCAGCAAGCCCTAGGCTCTGTGGTTTAACCCACACCGCCACCCGCAAAAGCAACATCAAGCAGACAACATAAATCTTGTGTACAGGATTAGTCTCCATGTGGCTGAGCCTCAGTGCTGGGAGAACGGCTGAGTTTTGTTTCACTTTCATAGCATCTCTGCTTATCACTACATTCCAAGCAGAGATCTTTGTTTAAAAACAAACTCTTAGTTGGTTTTCTTATAAATCGGCTTGTAACTGTAACTCGTGAAGCTGGTTCCTCCGCTGAGAATATATGTGTGAAGGGGGGTGGGGTGGGGGCACAGGGTAGGACCACAATCAGCAACTGGAATACCTGAAGATGGAGTTTTCAACAAGGAAAAAAAGGAAAGAAGCAGAAGTGAAAACCAGACCTGAAGTCATTTCCTCTGATCTAAAAACCCAGGTCCTTAGTTCCAGATGTTTTGCAGAGGGTTGGACTAGATTTAAAGTGCATCTAATGATCCTGGGCATTGCAGCTTCCCTCTCACAGACCTACAAATCCCAGGACCCATAACAAACTACAATTCCCAGTATCGTTAGGGGGAAGACCCCTCTTTTTAGAACAGCGAAGAGAAGCTGCAGCTCACTTTCCCCAATTTCCTAGGAAGCAGGAGCATCCCTTTCACAGACCTACAATTCCCAGAACCCCTGACAAACTACAATTCCCAGAATCGTTTGTGGGAAGACACCTGCTTTTTAGAACAGGGAAAAGAACCTGCTGCTCACTTTCCCCAATTTCCTGGGAAGCAGGAGTGGGAAGCTTATGTGCTTCTAATAGGATGTATGAAATATTGCTGCAAAAGTTGGGTGTCTCCCCTCTCT
Organism: Lacerta viridis; assembly: GCA_900245905.1. Taxonomy (NCBI): domain Eukaryota; kingdom Metazoa; phylum Chordata; class Lepidosauria; order Squamata; family Lacertidae; genus Lacerta; species Lacerta viridis. Next base: position 5,784 of record OFHU01004578.1, read on the forward strand.
CTGCCAATCGGAGGCAAGAGCCCAAGAGGTTCCAGGCTCTCACCTCTGGAGAAATGAGACATGGCAGAGACTGTTGTAGTTTTAGGAAAGAGTACAGCAGGGTCCTTTCAAGAGGGACTTGTCCCCCACAGCAGGGCAGCCAGCCTTCTCAAGTTGGAGTCCACACTCTTTCTTCTTCTTCTTCTTCTTCTTCTTCTTCTTCTTCTTCTTCTTCTTCTTCTTCTTCTTCTTCTTCTTCTTCTTCTTCTTCTTCCTCTTCCCGGCACCATTGCCCAAAGCCTCTCTTTTCCTGCCACACCTAAGCACCCAGTTATCCCAGCCCCCTTCCAGATCCCCCGTCTCTGTTCACCCCACTGGGCTAGGGAGAAGGACTTCTCTTGCATTTCCAGTTAGTCTCTCAGGGGCCTTGAATAGTTTCTTAATGGCCCTTGCAACTTGTCTTTCTACCTTGAAAACCCAAATAATCCCAAATCCTACCATTTATCAATTTCCAGGGTTTAGTGGGTATCCCCCCTAAATCTATATTTTAAAAAATGTGCAATAGGATAATTGAAGTGATGATATAAGAATTCCCAAGGGAATGTCAAGCAGGGAGGGAGGGGGGAAGAGGGAGAGTGGAATTCTGGAGGAGGCTTGGAAAGGGAGTTTGAATGTTGGGGGGGGAGGCAGTTGAGAGTCGGTTGAGAGCGGTGGGTTCTGGAAGGGGGCACTTGGTGGGGGACCTGAAGCTGGGCAGCTCAGCTATTCAGATTAGGATCAGTAGTCCAGTCGCCATCGCCCGGGGAATGTGGCCGTTCCATGACGAGAGAAGAGGGGCTCTGCCAGCTGCCCGGGAACAGAATTCCCTCGGTTTAGGGGGGCCATGGAGCCAGGGCTTGGCTGGTACTGCTAAGGCCCAGATGCCTCACACCACCCCCTCCTATTACCTGGAAAGCTGCTTTGCACACCTGGGCTACACCTGATTATCGTCTTCCCAAGCAACTTAAAAATGTGATGCTGGTGGTCAACGAAATAGGTTTAAAGACTCTCTCAAGGCAAATCTGAACGAAATGTAGTATAAACAATTGGGAAAGGCTGCCCTGCGAGAACTCCAACTGGAGAACAGCCTTTACGAAGGTGTCATGGACTTTGAAGATGCTCAAAATCAGGATAAAAGGAAGAAACGAACTAAGAGGAAGGCACGTTCGGCAAATCCTCACAGTGAATGACTCCCGCCAGAAAACTGCCAGGGAACTGTGGAAGGACGTTTGGACCCAGAATTGGCCTCCCAGTGTTCTCCCAGCCCCATGCAAATCTTTCCTTCCTCTTACCTGTTCTATTTCGTTGGTGGTTTTAGCAGCAGCCACTGCGATGCACAAGCAAGATCCTGCAAGAAAGAAGGAAACTTTGAGGCAGGGGAGAACTGGATGCTACGCGCTGCTTCGAGGGAAGAATCCCTGAACATGTGAATGGTCTGCCACAGACCAAACGCCAGGGACAGTGCTTCAGAAAAGCCATTGCAGGAGAACCCAGGTGGGCAGAGAGCTCTTGGGATTGAATCCTGTTTGTGGCTTTCCCACTGGGAGAAGAGGAGGCTGGACCAGACGGGCCCTTGGCCTGATCCTGCAGGCCCTTCTTGTGTGTTTCCTAAGGCTCCCCTCCTTCCCCCTGCAAAGGAAATGGAGACATCAGCAGGAACCTGGGTCCCAGTCACGCTAGCCCCAGTCTGGGGCAGGAGGGTGGGGGACCTGGGAAGGGGGCAGTTCTCCCTACCTGATCTTACTATCTTCACCCACTTGGCCTCCGTACGGGCGTCTCAGCTCCGTCCAGGTCCCGGCCGGCCCAGCAGAAAAGCAGCAGCCAAAGTCTCTGAAATCACCCGAGAAGCTGTTTTAATGGGAGGAAACCTTGGTTGCTGCTTCTGCGCGAAACTGGGCCGGGAAGGAGCCACGGCCGTACAGAGAAGGGGCAGTGGGGAAGCGTTGCGAGGGATCTCAGCCGGGAACCGCCGGGATGTTGTCTGGTTCTTCATTCCGGGAGCTGGAGCTGGAGCCTCATCCCTGGAGGCATGGCCCTGTGGAGGAAGCAGGACATCTTATGAGAAGGGGCTGGGGACGGACTCAAAACTACTGCCCCATTTTTGATAGGTTTTTGGGTCCAAGAACTAAAAGCTAAATGCACGCAAGTTAGATGCACCAAAGTTCCAGGCTTCCTCTAATCGTCAAGGAATGATGGACACATGCCATTGCCAACCGGGGGGAAGTTTGTGAACAAGATCACGTTGCATCTTGGATGAGGGGGCTTTCAAAGAGGGTGAGAGAATTGCATGGTGCAGAGGGTTATGCAAGGCAACCCAGTTGGAGGGAGTAATGCTTCTGAAAAGCACTTCCTGGAAGCCACAGGTGGGGAGAGTGTTCCTATGACCCCCCATAAGAAGTTTCACAAGGACCCCTTCCTTCCTCCTTTCTGTCCCAGTATCTGAGAGTCGCTACGTCGCTCTAGGGATTTTGCCAGAATGAAATAAATGTTGGGGAAAGGCTCCCTCCCTGCAGAGAAAACAGAAACATGAGCAGGCGCCTGGATCTCCCAGTCATGCTAGCACTAGTCTTGCGCATGAGGGAGGGGGGGACACATGAGAAGGAAGCATTCCTATAATATGGGGCACTCAACTGGCATTTCCACTTACCTGGAGTTGGAGCCTTTCCCCCTTTGTTCTGGCCGGCCTCTCGCCTAAGGAAGAAACAAGCTCAGTTAGTCTGATTGGTTGGAGGAGTTCCAGATAAATCTAGAGATAATAACATGTATCTATTTTATTCTAAAGTTCATTCTGATAACTAAGACCACCAGTTGAGCTTGGCTAGAATCTCAGGAAGGACATTTCCCTCCCCCTGTCCCAGTACCTCTGCAGGTTGGTTAGTTTCGCTGCACCGCTGGGCTGCTCCTTCGCTGGTGGAGTCTTTCCCAAACCATGGCCCTGCGAAGGAAGAAGGACATTGCCTTCTTTGACATATCCATGCACAGCAGGGGACAGGAGTCCCATGGGCCGTCCCCAACAATGTTCTGGGCCACAGCCCCCACCCCGGCCACAGGAGGTCACAGCATACCTGCAGATGCACCGCTGGGCTGGAGCCTTGACTGGCGCTCCCAAACCACAGCCCTGCGAAGGAAGAGGGACATTTTACTCTCTAGGGGACAGGGCTCCAGTGGGCCGTCCCTAATGATTTTCCTCTGGGGCACGTTCCCCAAATCCCCCCACGCCCTGTCTGCCTTCCCAGCTCCCTCCCTTCCTCACTCTGCTGTCTCCCCCCAGACACACTCCTTCTCCTGCATGGCACAGAGCAGCCCGGCAGCAGCCCATTGCAGTGGAGGAAAGGCCCTCCCGCAGTGGAGACATAGGGCCCCCGGGGGCAGAAGCCCCCAAACTTTTGAGGGACTGCCTGAGCGCTGGCGAGGGTGCCTGGCCAGCTGACCCAGGGAAGGAGGGAGGCAGAACAAGCCCCCCTGCCATGCTGCCCATGCCCACGTCACCACTGTTTGCCAACGCTCACTGCGCCTGCCTGGGCACACAAGGGCCCGACCCCTGGCTTGGAAGGAGGGGGGGAGAGGGGCTGGGGTGAGAAGGGCCTGCTCCCCCCCCCCGGCCTATCATCATACATACATCACAGGAGGCAGTCTACAGCAGAAATCCTGCCTGCAAGGATTGATTAGGTTTTTTGTAGTTTTTTTAATTTGTTCTTTTCCTTTTTCTTCCTTTGCCTTTATTATTTACCGTTTAGATAATTTATTTACATGAGGATAAAATAAAAGGAAAGCCAACAGAAAGACAAACAACACTATGGATTGTAAACATATTTTATTTTATATTTATCTGTCTTGGGGGGGGGAGGAATTTTCGGCCATCCTGCACGGCTGAAGCAGAAGTCTTCCTAAAGCCCCTCAAACCGCACGTGTTTGGCTGAAAAGCAGGAGAAAAAGGAAAATGGTCAAGGATAATGGGAGTTGTAATCGAGCTTCACCTTTAGCAGGCTCCCACTTCCCAAACTGGTCATATTAGTGTCCACCTTTTTCCAGAAGCGCATCCACAGGAGGAACACATCCACTCAACTTGCAGGGTGTTCTCCCCGCCCCATGCAAAGGTTCCCTTCCTCTTACCTTTTCTTTTGGGGGGCGGCTTCGGCAGCGGGGGCGGCAGCGGCAGCAGCGACAGCAGGAGTGCAGGCGTGAGATTCTGCAAGAAAGAAGGGAATCTTTGAAGCAGGGGAGAACTCCAGGCTAAGGGCTGCTTCCCCCTGTCCCATTATCTCCTTCCCCCTCCTTCCCCCTGTCCCATTACCTCAGAGGCAGGTATCCTCCGCCTGGGCTCCAGTCCCTCCCGGGATGCGGCGGCTCCCAGGCTGAGTCCCTCCCTCGCTGCAAAACAAAGAGAGACTTCAGCAGGCGCCTGGCTCCCAGCCACGCTAGCCCCAGTCTGGGGCAGGAGGGTGGGGGACCTGGGAAGGGGGCATTTCCTCCTACCTGATCTTAAACGGTGTCCCCACTTCGCCTCCTCCTCTGTACGGGCGTCTTGGCTCCGTCCCGGCCGGCCCAGCACAGAAGCAGCAGCCAAAGTTTCCTCCCTCTCTAAAATAACCTGAGATGTTCTTCGAAGGATTGGAGGAAACTTTGGCTGCTGCTTCTGCGCCAAACAGGGCCGGGCAGGAGCCTCGGCCGTACAGAGGAGGGGCAGTGGGGAAGCGGCGCGAGGGATCTCAGCCGGGAACCGCCGGGATGTTCTCTTCCTCCCGGGAGCAGGAGCTGGAGCCTCAAACCTGGAGAAATTAGGAAAAACATGGGCTAAGAAGGCAAAGAAAGAACCTGAAATGCAATGTATTTCTGCCACCTTTTGAGATTTCATCAGATTTCTCAACGGGGCAGCATTTCCAAAGAAGAAGAAGGTGGCAAAAATAAGCACAACATGCCCTTGTTTGAGATCTAGGTGGTCCTGGACAGCTGTATGCCTAAACTGAAGCCCAAACATGGAGAACTACTGTATCTATTTCTCAAAATATTTAGGTATGGACTAGTAGGCTGGTATAGATTCATGCAGTAATGAAGCCACAGTGTCAGCTCCTGGGGGTGGGGGGGCTGTTCCCCAAGGCAATAGCTGGGGGGGAAGAGAAGTGGACCACAAAGAAACACTTCCCGTAAAACTACAGGAATATCTGAACCAGGCCTTCCTCCTCCAGCTGGCTGTCCCATTGCTGGCATGAGGAAATGGCAATCCCCACCCCCAGCAATGGGAGAGCCACTTCTTCCCCTGGTCCAGTTCCACACACCATGTCTGCTTCTGTCTGAAGGAAGGAAGGACGTATGGGGTGGGGAGACTTGTGGGATTCACAGCATACCTCCATGTTTGGGTTTTCGCCCTCGCACCGCTGGGCTGCCTCTGCTGATGGGCCGGATTCAAACCCTGACCCTGGGAGAGACGAAGGACATTGTATTTTCCTAGCATATGCATCTACTCTAGGGCACCGGCCTCCCCAATTATTTTATTCTGGGGCACACAGCCCCTTCAGTATTCCCTCCCCCCATCTGCCTTCCCAGCTCCCTCCCGCCCTCAGTCTTCTGCCCCCCCCCGCCACATCCCTCCTTCTCCTGCACAGCAACCCAGAAGCAGAGCAGGGAAGGTGAGCCAGATTCCCCATGGAATTAACATACCACGACTTCCAGTTTAGCTTCTTCTTTTTCATAGCGCCTAACCTTCTTTCACGAACTTGAAGAGCAGAGGAAGAGGTTACGGATGGGAAATGCCCAGGAATCCCAAAGTTTAAATTCAGAAATTTCTTTCATTTCGGGACAGGAACCTTTTTATTGGCCTGCAGAAATAACATAAAATACACAGCAGCCTCTTAGGACAGGAGACAGAAAGGAAAATAAAAACAGAGGGAGACAGGTGGGAAAAGTCTGGGAATCCCAAAGTCTAAACTCAGAGCCCCTGGCTTATGTCTCGCAGGAGGACACAGGATCCACCCTGGACCTCAACCTTTCTCTGTTCCCTCCCTGTGTCATATTAAAGATTGTAAGCCCCTCGGGGCAGGGACCTTTTTATCAAGGGTCACACATGTGAGGAACGGATTCCCCATGGAATTAACATACCACAATTTCCAGTGTAGCTTCCTCTTTTTTAGGGCGCCTTAGCATGTCTGAGGACCCGGGAGACAGAAAGGAAAATAAAAGCAGAGGCCCCTGTTAGGTTACATATGGGAAATGCCAGGGAACCCAGAAGTCTAAAGTGACGGATTCTGGCTTAGGTCTTTCAGCAGGGACTCAGGGACCACCACGGACCCTCAACCTTTCGCTGTTGCCTCCTTGCATCAAATTAAGGCGTCTAAGGACCTTCTTTGTAAAGGGTCACACACAGTGATGGTGTAAACAAATAATACCAAATAAATCTCACTACGTTACTGCCTCGTGCGAGCTCAAGCCCGCTAGAGACCTTAAAACCATAGGCTGTGTACCCACCATACCTTCGGGGCTCATCCCCACTTCCCCTTGGGTCGTGTGCCCAGCAAGCTCAGGTGTGTTAACAGATTTGCTCTTTGCTAGACTGGCCTGGTTTGCAAAAGTCAGCCCAGGGATTCCTCGTCTGGCACAGTTTTGCAGCTTGTACTTTCATTGAAATCCCAATTAATCAAAATCCAACTGTTTATCAATTTCTAGGGTTTAGGGTCTCCTGCAAATGTAAAACAGTATTTTTCCTGTACAGTTTTTAATGCCTCTATTGTTGTGAACCGATGCATGATTATAAAGTAAGTAAAGCTTATTTTTAAAGTCCCCAGGTTGGTGCCTGATTCTTTCTCAAGTGGGGCAAAGGGAGGGAAGGCAGCTGGCTTCATAGCTGAAATTGCTCCAAACCAGGTTTTGCAGCCTAATTCCTATCCTTTTAATTTTTAATTTTTTTTCCGTCAAGGATGGTATTTTAAAACTCTGTTTTTTAAGAACTTTGACGTGGTTTCGAACTGCTAGGTGGGCAGGAGCTGGGACCGAGCAACGGGAGCTCACCCCGTCGCGGGGATTCAAACCGCCGACCTTCTGATCAGCAAGCCCTAGGCTCTGTGGATACAGTGGACTTATTTTCGCAAATGAACATTTGAAGAGGCTGCCAGATCTTGATTGATTTCATTTGCCTTTATTGATTTTACATTTATTGATCTTTGTCTTTAATTTCGGCTCCACCACCCGAATCCACTCAGGTCTCATGCTCTCTTAAACGAACCCACTCATTCTGCTTTGCTCTGCCCTTTATGCCTTGAATAATCATGTATTTCTTCAACATGTCCATGAAACCCAATGTGTTAAGATGCATTGGTAGGCAACCTAAGGCCTGAGAGCCGGAGCCGGCCCAATCTCCTCAATCCAGCCCGTGGATGGTCTGGGAATCAGCGTGTTTTTTTACATGAGTAGAATGTGTGCTTTTATTTAAAAGGCAACTCTGGGTTATTTGTGGGGCCTGCCTGGTGTTTTTAAATGAGTAGAATGTGTGTTTTATTTAAAATGCAACTCTGGGTTATTTGTGGGGCATAGAAATTCAATCATTCCCCCCCCCAATATATTCCGGCCCCCCACAAGGTCTGAGGGACTGTGGACCGGCCCCCTGCTGAAAAGGTTTGATGACCCCTGCTCTGTACCATCTTCCCACCTGCCACATTTGGAAATTTGACCATGTACACATTGCCATTTACTCTGCCTTCAGCGCACTCCTTGCACACACAGACATTACCCACGATGCAGAGGTGTCTTGTAGTTTCTTGAGAAATTCGGCTGCTTTGTGTGTTTCCCCTCGAACCAACACCAATTGGAAAGGAAGATCTAAGCCAAGTTTGCTTCACAGTTACTGTATTTTTCGCTCCATAAGACCCACTTTTTTCCTCCTAAAAAGTAAGGGCAAATATCTGTGCGTCTTATGGAGCGAATGGTGGTCCCTGGAGCTGAATTGCCCAGGGGCCAAAAGAGGATCATGCTTTTTATTTTACAAAGAGAAAAGGGGTGTTGAAAGGACCCCGCTCAGCAGCTGATCAGCAAGAGATCGGGAGAGAGATAAGAGTCCCGGCTCCCTTTCAGCCCCGCCCTCCTTTGTTGAATGTGCTGCAGAGGGAGGTTGTTTGTTTCCCCAGCGACATGTGACTGGCTGATTAGATTATCTGTCTGGAAACTGTAGAAAAGGCTCCCTTTCCTTTAGAAGCTGCAGAAATGTGAGTTGAACCCCATAAAAACGGGGCTTTTCCTCTTTGCTTTTCCCCCTTTGCAAAAAAGCTGCAAAATTTTTAGCTGATCCTCACAAAAACAGGGTTTTTCCCTTTGCAGAAAAGCTGCAAAACTGTTAGCTGATCCTCAAAAAACCAGGGCTTTTAGAAGAGGAAAACCAGAAAAAAAAATTTTTGTTTTGTTTCCTCTTCTAAAAACGAGGTGCGCCCTTATTGAGCAAAACATACGGTAAGCAGAGGTCTGTACTTCTGAAGACAGCCGTTGCACATGCTCAAATGACAATGCATGCACAGATGACAGCTTCATTAATAGGAGTTCAGAGGCAGGAAGTCTGAATAGCTCAGGGTTTCCCAAACTTGGGTCTCCAGTTGTTTTTGGACTACAGTTCTCATCATCCCTGACCGCTGGTCCTAGGGATGATGGGAGTTGTAGTCGCACACAATACAAGGGTGTCACCAAAACAGCACTCCTCTCCTGTAAAGCATAAGTTTCTCCACTCCAATTCTATGGCTTTGGCTGCTGCCTTATCAACTCACAACTTGATAAAGTCACATCACAGGGTAAGTAATCCTACGCGTTGTGTGGAAGAACGTGAACACTTGGAAAGGGTTGCTATAGTTCCAACTCCAGGCAGAATCCCCCTAACCTTTATCCGTAAACTGCATTCCAGCACCACCATGCCCTTCTGCAAGCAACTCAAAGCTAGTTTCAGGGGAAGAGTTTCTACCCAAGTGATATTTCTATGTGGATTCTTCATCTCAAGGCCCTAGATACAAGCCTCACATTGAACTAGAGGACCCTCATGATCCCTTCCAACTCTATAATTAATCTATGATATTATTATTATTATCATTATGATTATGATTAAACATTTTTTTAATCTGTTGCATTTATATCTCACCCTTCATCCCCAAGGAGTCCAGGGCATCAAACAGAGAAATGATGAAACCTTCAAAACATCTAAAAACACCTTAAAAACCATTCCAAATATAGACACAGCCTGGGAGATATCTCGGCTCGAAAGGTTTGTTGGAGGAGGGATTCAGTGCCAAAAAGACACTATTCAATGGGGGAATTCCAGAAAGGGTAGACATCACAACACCGTCCCACGCCGTGTGGGACTTCCAAACATCTACAGCTCCTCTCCCATCATTCTCTCTCCCCTTCATGATTTGGTTTAACTAATATTGTTCCAATTTGGCAGTGGCTCAAATTAAGTACAGCTCCTCAGGTTACAGACCCATCATAACCCAGAAATCTCTCTCCAGGATAAGAACAGATAAGAACAGATATCGTGCTCTGGTTGCACCCACCACCAAAAGATGACAGAGCTCATTTCAACAGCATCACCTTGTCACTTCAGGGCATGCAGAAGCCTCAGTGATGTTTTGAAATGAGAAGCCTGTCCTTCTGAAGCACACCCCCTCAAAAGGCGGTGGGAAGGTGGGAATAACCGAAGGTGGCATACTTTATTAAGTGGACAATTTTAATCATCGTGCAGCTTTAGCTTTTAAATATCTTCAAATACAGGTAACTGTTCTCTTGGAGGAGACAGGAGAATACAAATCCATTTTTTAAAAAATGTAGTCACAATGAACACCTTTAAAAATCAATAAGAAAAATGTTGGGCAGGCAGTTTACTGATGATAGTGTGGAATGAGAATAAAATAGTAACAATTATCACCTTCTGTTTATTTGGTTTGTTCCACCATTAAAACAGATGTGGCAACATTAAAAGGTGCTGAAACACCAAGCAGTGAGCATGTGGATTCTACAGATAATGTCCCGGTGATGTTCGGAACCTGCTTTCCTGGATAACAAGAGAAATCTTCGGGAAAGTAAGTTCTTAAGAAAAACTGTGCACAATATTTTGTTCCCACTAACATCAGGATAAACAAAGAACTATAGTATAATAAGCATACATGTTTGGGCTGGCTTGGAAGAAGGACTTGGTGTAATGGTGCACTGGGTTTCAGAGGTTGTTCCAGAGTTCCAGAGTATTGAGGTAAACCTGGAAAACCAAAATATCATTGTGGCTTAATTCACACCCCCCCCCCCCAAATTTGGTTGCATGTTTACTTTTATTTATTGGATTTATATCCTACCTTTCCTCCCAAAGGAGCCCAGGGTGGCATGAAGAGGCACCTGATAAAGATTTACAGAGCAGCACAGACGCTAGAGAATCTGAGGAGCATCATGCAAGGAAAGAAACAAAGGGACTTTCAGCATGTTTTGCTATCTCTTCCTGTCAAAAGAAAATACCAGAGTCTGTAGCATCATTAGATGCCATGACAAGATCTAAGGAACGGTGAGATAAGTTTTGTACTGGAAGCATAATATCACTGTATTTTAGTTTTGTGTAAGGTGTTTGAGCAGTTGTAATTTGAAACATAGCCTCCGAATTATGTTGGCATCCATCTGTCTCGAGAAGCAATGGAGTGTGCCTCTGGGGGTGAAGTTAAGTCACTGAGTTAACAGGAGTGAAGTGATGTCCCTGGGGCACAAGCCTGGACATTGTGTATGCTGCCCAAACAACAAGACACACACCCCCAGCCTCGTTCATGTGATCCAAAGGAAAGCAGAGCAAGACATTTGGCCCTAGATTGGCTGCAGGAGTTGCTGGAAGGAGGCGTACAAAGTGCCATCCGTCCATCTTGGGGACTCCACTCTGGATTTGGGTAGGGTTTACTCCTTAGCCTTTTCTTCTCTCAAAGATATGCCACAAGGCAGCAGAAGTTTAATATCAGAGTTTTCCTTCTCCTAAGTGGGCTACCTTCCCACATTGACAATTCCCACCTGCCCCTTACTTCCCTCTAAAGCACGTGCAGAAACTGCTTTCTTGGCCGTTGGTCTAACTGTTGGTCTCGTCCGCTCGATCCACTGGAGTGTGTCTTCGCATGCCACTGAATTACTGCTGTGGCATTTGAAGTAGTTGGGCAAGAAGGAGGTTTGGGCAATTGCTAGGAGAGGTGTGACTCTTGGATCTGTTCCAGTCCTAGGCCCACCACTTTAGTTCACCACCAAGGGGGGTGTGGGGTCAGAAATTGTTATAAGAATTTTAAGGTCATATATAAAACAATTAAATGTTCATAACTGTATATATAAGCCACATGTCTGAAACCCCACAGATTAGGTCCTGAACAAATTGACCTCACATATTTCTCTGCAAGGTCAAACCTCCCCATTGTCTCTTTCCTCACAAATCCTGTCCTCACAAATCCTTACGTCTAACGCAGCTCTAAGAAGGAACCAACTCTAGGAAGTCAAGAGATGATACTCTGTGCTGGCACAAGATCCCACTACGCAGCTGCACAGAGGACCACTCAAAGACCAACACTTTCTGATAAAGAACATATGTTTTTCTTTCCTTAACTTAAGGAATCTCATTATGTTAAACGTTTCCAAATTGCCTGAGGGATTGTATTTTTCTGATCAATAGTGGGATAAGTCATTTGGTATTCTTTAACAATGGAAACTGCTGAGTTTTCCTGTTACTATCAGGCCCTCAATGTTGTTTTTAATATCAATTATGTGTGTGTGTGTGTGTGTGTGTGTGTGTTTGTGTATGCAGAAACTTTTTAAAACTTGAAGCAGATCAGAAGCCAGGGTTCCTGACTTTGTGACCTAAAACTTTTGAAGTTTACTTAGAATAATACAATATGAAATCTTTACTGATTTGGAAAATATCTGGGTGTATTCTCAAAACAGAAGCATGTCTGAGAAATGGTTTTGCCGGATGCCCCCAGTTCAGGAGTCGCTGTGGGCTGCTCTCTTCGAGGCTTAGCCTCTTCAGTGAAGGAACTGAAGCCAGAGCAATGCATTATGGCAGTCCTAGGGATCCAACTGAAAACACCTCTTCCTGTCATGCAATTGCACTACTCTTATTTTCATTCTTATTCTTTATTGAATTTATATACTGCCCTATACCAAGGGGTCTCAGGGTGGTTCACAGAATAAAATCAAGATATAGAAACACAAAATACATAATCAAAACAAAAACAACTCGATAGCCCCCCTCTCCCCCCAAAAAACCACATTTTAAAGGCGGATAGGATGTAAATCTGATCAACCAATGGCCTGGTTAAAAAGGAACCTATTTGCCTGCTGCCTAAAGATGTATAATGAAGGCGCCAGGCGAACTTCCCCGGGGAGAGCATTCCACAGACAAGGAGCCACTGCAGAGAAGGCCCCGTTCCAGTGTTGCCACCCTCCGGACTTCTCGAGGAGGAGGCACACAAAGGAAAGAGATGATCTCAGGGTCCGGGTAGGTTCATATGGAAAGAGGTGGTCCTTGAGGTGTTGTGGTTCTGAGCTGTTGAAGGCTTTTATAGGTCAAAACTAGCACTTTGAGCTGGGCCCGGAAACTAATTGGTAGTCAGTGCAGTCGGACCAGCATCGGTGTAATATGCTCAAACCATCTTGCTCCGGTGAGCAACCTGGCCGCTAAATTTTGCACCAGCTGAAGTTTCTGGACCGTCTTCAGGGGCAGCCCTACTACCACCCACAAATTAATTGGCTGCTGCTTACCGAGGCAGGAGTATAAGGACATCACATCAGACACTTTACATTACAACCAATTTCCTTGGGTCCAATTGACATGCGACCAAGACTGTGCTCATTGCAGCGACCCAGACCTGGCCGGAAAAGGGGGTTGGGTGGGCTTATGCCCACAATGACCCGGAACGCAACCCCTACGCAAATCAGGGGTTGCCTGTACTAGGCATTACCATGGAGTGGGGTAGAATGAGACATGGACCTGCTGGCTTTGGTGAGCCCCAACATCTGCCATAATACTTAGTTTCAACAGCTAAGTTTGACCAAAATAGTGCGCGACTATCCTGCCAGTCGGCTTGATACGCGGGTCAGATGTGCTTTACAAAAGAAAAATAACTAATAACCTTCAAGAATGCAGAATGGCTGCTTAAGAGAAATGGCAGAAACCTAGTAATGATTCGCTCCTTTTTGAATCAAACCCAAATCTTGTTTATCCAGGTATAATCTGCTGGTCATCTCAGTGTCTTGAAGGAGTAACCACTGCTTGATTTCTACTTAAATGGAGTGGGAAACATCAGAACTATGAACAATATAGTTAATTATTATTAATTTTATTGAAAACATGTATATTCCACGTTCCTTTATAAAATAAAAGTTGCTTAACAAAAAATTATTTAAAAAATGAGACACAGCAAAACATTCAAACTACTAAAATTAGTTTCCTACATGAAACCACAAGTGGGCAGGGGAATTCAGTATAATTTCAGGGAGACAGAATTTTAATTGACACACCCTTAATTTCAGAGCTCTCCTGGAAAGATCTGCAGGTGTTTAGCTTAGTTGTTCATCATTCTAGTTGGCATATTTACTCCGTCCCAATTAGTTGTTTTTGTATACTAGGTAAAACCCTTGTTATTCCTAGATTTGACTGCTGCCACCAGGGGTTTTTAAATACAGCAATGTGAGCCTTTTAAACTCCCAGAGGCGTGTTGATATTTTTTTTTATACAAGGTTTTGAGATGAAAAGTGAAGTAACGTTTATGGCTTTCATTTCTGAAGGTTTATCACATTTCCTGTGGAAAGCTCCTTTTGACGCTGTACGACCAGTGCTACCGTCTGACTGCCGGAGACTATTTCTTTATCCCGCCGGGTAAGTGTACCGATCCCCTGCCAAATAATGAGCATTTTCAAGAGGGGGAAGGGCTAAGGTAAAGATGAATGCAGAAGGGGGAGAATAAGTGTCTACGGAAGGAGATGATCCTGTTTTCTTGAGCAGTGTTGGGGCATACGTTGTGTCTGAGTGCATGACTAAGGGCCACTTCACGTGCTCCTTTGAAGAAGCAAGAGAGGAATCAAAAGTAGATTGGCATTTCTTCCCGCTATTCCTTCTGGGCTTTCTGCAAAGGATAGAGCAACATTGGGTGTCCCTGCACTGGAAGAATGCACCTTTCCCTTGCTGCTTCTTCGCACAACATCTGGACGGAGACCAGGGGAAGAAACATTCGTGTTTCCTCTCTTGCTGCTTTCAGAAGCCTCCCCATCGTCCCCATTCCGCTGCCTCTTTGCCTTTTGGAGGAGAAATAGGCAGTCAGCTGTGAAGCATCTAACCTGATGAGAAGACCTTGCCCCCCATATCCCAAGCAGTTGTTTAAACTGGGTTGATGTGGCCCTTTTGGGGGGGCTGTGAGACCAGCATGTGTGGTTAGCTATTTTTACAGTTAATGCTGGCACTTTTGTAATTGATTATATGAATTCAGTATAAAATGTTCTGCACTTGGATACAGTGGAGGAAGTGGTACTCAGGAAACATAGTTTCGTATTTTTATGTTGGGAACCACCTTGTGATCTTTGCATGAAGGGCAGGATACAGATTTAATAAGTAATAATAGTAATAATAGAGTAAAAAGACTTGTATCCAAAGAACTGTGTGTGGAGCTCTAGTCACATAATAGGTCCCCCCCCCACTCACTCCATTCCCACTGCAGCCCCTAACGTGCCAATCAAAATGAAATGTACCGTATTTTTCGCTCCATAGGGCACACCTCGTTTTTAGAGGAAACAAGAAAAAAATGGAGGTTTTCCTCCTCTAAAAGCCCTGTTTTTTTGAGGATCAGCTAAAAGTTTTGCAGCTTTTTTGCAAAGGGAAAAGCCCTGTTTTTTTGAGGATCAGCTAAAAGTTTTGCAGCTTTTTTTGCAAAGGGGGAAAAGCAAAGCTCCTTTTGCAAAGGGGGAAAAGCAAAGAGGAAAAGCCCCGTTTTTATGGGGTTCAACTCACATTTCTGCAGCTTCTAAAGGAAAGGGAGCCTTTTCTACAGTTTCCAGACAGATAATCTAATCAGCCAGTCACATGTCGCTGGGGAAACAAACAACCTCCCTCTGCAGCACATTCAACAATGGAGGCCTGGGCAAGAGGGCGGGGCTGAAAGGGAGCCGGGGACTCTTATCTCTCTCCCGATCTCTTGCTGATCAGCTGCTGAGCGGGGTCCTTTCAACACCCCCTTTTCTCTTTGTAAAATAAAAAGCATGATCCTCTTTTGGCCCCTGGGCAATTCAGCTCCAGGGACCACCATTCGCTCCATAAGACACACAGATATTTCCCCTTACTTTTTAGGAGGAAAAAAGTGTGTCTTATGGGGCGAAAAATATGTTAATTTGGTAAGGCACAGGGAAGTGTTGGCAAAAATGGGGGTGCCCCGGGCGGGAGCCCTTGTATTTGTACTGGATCTTTTTTAATTTGACCCAAAGACTTCTCCAGTGTCCTTTAAGCTTTGGACTGTGCACTGTTGAAGTGGTGATATTTAGGAAGCAGGTCCATTTAGGATACATGCCCCACAGATATCCAGCTATAAGTGAAGTGAAAACCACCCCATTTTTGAATTTATAAAATGGTAGACTTGTCCTATAATGGAATCACTCTGTTTAATTGTAGGGAACGTGTACAACATACGTAATCTCTTGAATAAAGAATGTGTTGTCTTCTTCACTCAAATGAAAGGAAGCAGGTAAGAAAAAAAAAGCAGCGTTTCTTTGGGTTCTTTAATATTTTCACGCCCACTGTGAGTCTCCACTGAGGATAAAATGAGGCATGCCCTCCCTTACTATTTTGCTTCTTTAAAGAAAACCCTGGCACTTGGAGACTTATGAATAAGTTAAACAGATTAGAGGTTTCATTTTAAGAACAAAATTGGTAAGACAAAAGAAGTGTCAGGAGATAGAATTATTTCAAGAAACAGTAAACACACTCCCACATATATATGATATTCAGTGGAGGCTTCTGAACAAGAGAGTAAATATGCAGCTTATATTTCCTACAGTTCTTTAAAGTAAACATTGAGGAATTAAAGCTTAAGTCAGAGCTTTCAAAACTGTCGTGACACGTGTCGGCTGCAGTGTGTAGGTGTGTCGCACGAACGCTCCCCGCGCTCCTCCCGGGGCTGGAAAGGGGTTAGTTTAACTTCCAGTTTGCTTGTAAAACTGAATTGCCATGTCACGAAAAATGATGCTAAACTGAACTATGTCACGAAATGATGCTAAACTGAATTACCATGTCGCGAAATGATGCGCTCCTCCCGCCAGAGCAGTACCTATTTATCTACTTGCACTTTGACGTGCTTTTGAACTGCTAGGTGGCAGGAGCTGGGACCGAGCAATGGGAGCTCACCTCGTTGCGGGGATTCGAACCGCCGACCTTCTGATCGACAAGCCCTAGGCTCTGTAGTTTAACCCTCAATGCCACCTGCGTCCCATCATATGGGCATATAAGGGATCAAAGAATTGTAGAGCTGGAAGGGACCACAAGGATCATCTAGTCCAACCCCCTACAATGCACGAGCCCCACATTGGGCAAAAGATTCCTGCAATGCAGGGGGTTGGACTAGAGGACCCCCCAGTGTCCCTTCCAACTCTACAATTCTTTGATTCTAATATAAATGCTTTGAATGTCATGTATCTGAGGGACTGTGATGACCAGCTAAGTTGCATCCTGCAGGGATAAAGGCCTCGCCCTGAAGAGAGACTGCTTCCCATCACTCATTTAGAACTCTGCAAGGGTTTGACAACCAGGAGCAGGAAGAAAGTAAAGGAAAATCTGTTCCAGGATCTGTTTACTTATTACTGCTCTGCATGGGCACCAGGGCACACTAGCAATCAGCAACAGGAGTCACATATATTTTCCAAATACATTCTAGGTGGTTAGTTCTGCCCCACTGAAGCCAGCTTGTACTGTTTCCTATCATTGTGACTCACAATTGCTACCTTATCTGAAGAAGTGTGCATGCACACGAAAGCTCATACCAAGAACAAACTTAGTTGGTCTCTAAGGTGCAACTGGAAGGAATTTTTTATTTTTTAATTTTGAATTGCTACCTTCACAAAGAAAAAGCATTTCTATTGCCAAAGGAGCAATCCTATAGCCAGCGTGGTGTAGTGGTTAAGAGCGGTGGACTCGTAATCTGGTGAACCGGGTTCGCGTCTCCGCTCCTCCACATGCAGCTGCTGGGTGACCTTGGGCTAGTCACACTTCTCTGAAGTCTCTCAGCCCCACTCACCTCACAGAGTGTTTGTTGTGGGGGAGGAAGGGAAAGGAGAATGTTAGCCGCTTTGAGACTCCTTTGGGTAGTGATAAAGCGGGATATCAAATCCAAACTCTTCTTCTTCTATAGCAAGATCCACTGGGATGAGCAGGTTAGCCAGCACCCATTGGATCTCTAGCTGAGCCAGGAGGTTTCTGGAGCAGCTGGACTACACAGGCTTAACTCCCTTATCCTCAGCTCAGTGGGAGAGAATCCGGAGTATCTCCCTCAGCCTGGCTTAGCCAGAACCTAGACAGCTGAGCTGAGTTTGGCTGATCTGAAACTGGCGTAAGCCCTGAAACAGGGTGGGACTTAGGCAGCATCTTAAGCCTATTCACGGGACTCAGCAACCCAGTGTAACTCAAGCACAATAACTCAAGCAGTGGAGGCAACAGATATACTCCCTCCCCCTTTATTTGTTTGTTTTGTAGCACAAGAACTGGACTACTGATCCTAATCTGAATAGCTGAGCTGCCCAGCTTCAGGTCCCCCACCAAGTGCCCCCTTCCAGATCCCCCGTCTCTGTTCACCCCACTGGGCTAGGGAGAAGGACTTCTCTTGCATTTCCAGTTAGTCTCTCAGGGGCCTTCAATTGTTTCTTAACGGCCCTTGCAACTTGCGTTTCTCCCTTGAAAACCCAAATAATCCCAAATCCTACCATTTATCAATTTCCAGGGTTTAGTGGGTATCCCCCCTAAATCTATATTTTAAAAAATGTGCAATAGGATAATTGAAGTGATGATATAAGAATTCCAAAGGGAATGTCAAGCAGGGAGGGAGGGGGAAGAGGGAGAGTGGAATTCTGGAGGAGGCTTGGAAAGGGAGTTTGAATGTTGGGGGGGGGAGGCAGTTGAGAGTCGGTTGAGAGCGGTGGGTTCTGGAAGGGGGCACTTGGTGGGGGACCTGAAGCTGGGCAGCTCAGCTATTCAGATTAGGATCAGTAGTCCAGTCGCCATCGCCCGGGGAATGTGGCCGTTCCATGACGAGAGAAGAGGGGCTCTGCCAGCTGCCCGGGAACAGAATTCCCTCGGTTTAGGGGGGCCATGGAGCCAGGGCTTGGCTGGTACTGCTAAGGCCCAGATGCCTCACACCACCCCCTCCTATTACCTGGAAAGCTGCTTTGCACACCTGGGCTACACCTGATTATCGTCTTCCCAAGCAACTTAAAAATGTGATGCTGGTGGTCAAACCTTTAAATAGGTTTAAAGACTCTCTCAAGGCAAATCTAGAAGAAATGTAGTAGAAACAATTGGGAAAGGCTGCCCTGCGAGAACTCCAACTGGAGAACAGCCTTTACGAAGGTGTCATGGACTTTGAAGATGCTCAAAATCAGGATAAAAGGAAGAAACGAACTAAGAGGAAGGCACGTTCGGCAAATCCTCACAGTGAATGACTCCCGCCAGAAAACTGCCAGGGAACTGTGGAAGGACGTTTGGACCCAGAATTGGCCTCCCAGTGTTCTCCCAGCCCCATGCAAATCTTTCCTTCCTCTTACCTGTTCTATTTCGTTGGTGGTTTTAGCAGCAGCCACTGCGATGCACAAGCAAGATCCTGCAAGAAAGAAGGAAACTTTGAGGCAGGGGAGAACTGGATGCTACGCGCTGCTTCGAGGGAAGAATCCCTGAACACGTGAATGGTCTGCCACAGACCAAACGCCAGGGACAGTGCTTCAGAAAAGCCATTGCAGGAGAACCCAGGTGGGCAGAGAGCTCTTGGGCTCAAGTCCTGTTTGTGGCTTTCCCACTGGGAGAAGAGGAGGCTGGACCAGACGGGCCCTTGGCCTGATCCTGCAGGCCCTTCTTGTGTGTTTCCTAAGGCTCCCCTCCTTCCCCCTGCAAAGGAAATGGAGACATCAGCAGGAACCTGGGTCCCAGTCACGCTAGCCCCAGTCTGGGGCAGGAGGGTGGGGGACCTGGGAAGGGGGCAGTTCTCCCTACCTGATCTTACTATCTTCACCCACTTGGCCTCCGTACGGGCGTCTCAGCTCCGTCCAGGTCCCGGCCGGCCCAGCAGAAAAGCAGCAGCCAAAGTCTCTGAAATCACCCGAGAAGCTGTTTTAATGGGAGGAAACCTTGGTTGCTGCTTCTGCGCGAAACTGGGCCGGGAAGGAGCCACGGCCGTACAGAGAAGGGGCAGTGGGGAAGCGTTGCGAGGGATCTCAGCCGGGAACCGCCGGGATGTTGTCTGGTTCTTCATTCCGGGAGCTGGAGCTGGAGCCTCATCCCTGGAGGCATGGCCCTGTGGAGGAAGCAGGACATCTTATGAGAAGGGGCTGGGGACGGACTCAAAACTACTGCCCCATTTTTGATAGGTTTTTGGGCCAAGAACAAAAAGCTAAATGCACGCAAGTTAGATGCACCATAGTTCCAGGCTTCCTCTAATCGTCAAGGAATGATGGACACATGCCATTGCCAACCGGGGGGAAGTTTGTGAACAAGATCACGTTGCATCTTGGATGAGGGGGCTTTCAAAGAGGGTGAGAGAATTGCATGGTGCAGAGGGTTATGCAAGGCAACCCAGATGGAGGGAGTAATGCTTCTGAAAAGCACTTCCTGGAAGCCACAGGTGGGGAGAGAGTGTTCCTATGACCCCCCCATAAGAAGTTTCACAAGGACCCCTTCCGTCCTCCTTTCTGTCCCAGTATCTGAGAGTCGCTATGTCGCTCTAGGGATTTTGCCAGAATGAAATAAATGTTGGGGAAAGGCTCCCTCCCTGCAGAGAAAACAGAAACATGAGCAGGCGCCTGGCTCCCAGCCGTGCTAGCACTAGTCTGGCGCATGAGGGAGGGGGGGACATATGAGAAGGAAGCATTCCTATAATATGGGGCACTCAACTGGCATTTCCACTTACCTGAAGTTGGAGCCTTTCTCCTGCAAACGTATAACAGTATTTTTCCTGCACGTATTTTAATGCCTCTATTGTTGTGAACCGATGCATGATTATAAAGTAAGTAAAGCTTATTTTTAAAGTTCCCAGGTTGGTGCCTGATTCTTTCTTACGTGGGGCAAAGGGAGGGAAGGCAGCTGGCTTGATAGCTGGACTTGCTCAAAACAAGTTTTCGCAGCCCGATTCCTATCCTTTTGTGTCAAGGATGGGATTTTAAAACTGTTTTTTAAGAATCAGGTGACAACCCTTCTTCAGGAATACAGGATCCCCACTTTGAATACTGGGAGCCATTGTAGATCCTTTAGGATATGATCCCGGCAGTTGCTCCCAGTCCCCAGTCTAGCTGTTGCTACATCTGCTAACTCCTCTCTGATATGCCTGAGCCAATCTGATCTGAGGGGAATCCCTTCCTGTCCTCCAAGGTCCTCCAAAATATGGGATAATCCGTTTGGTCATCTGTTAGAGCTTGAGCAGGACCAAACCCCATCTCCCAGGCGTCCACCTTGAAGGCAAGGCACAATCCTGGGACACGCAACACCCAACGGTTTTCCATTTCCAACGCACGGAGTCCCTCCCCAACTCAAGAACTGGGCATCTGAACTCCTCCTGCCTTCCTGGTTCCTCCTCATGGCTGAGTTCCTAGGACTCCACGGATCTCTGCTAATGGGAACTATTCCCAAAACGCCTAACAAACTACAGTTCCCAGTATCATTGGGGGGAAAGACATCTGCTTTTTGGAACAGGGATGAGGAACCTGCAGCTTGCTCACGCCCATTTCCTAGGAACCAGGAACGGGAAGATGAAGTGCTTTGTCTAACAGGATGATCTACGCATTGCCATTGGAGGGACGAGGCGGGAAGGGGGAGTATAAGTGGGGGGGCACTCAAACTGGAGGGGCAAGGAGCACACGTGGGGTGTGTGTGGGGAAGGAGGTGGCTAACTGTACGCGGGAGAGGGGAGTTTAAGGGGGGGGAGGAAAAACACTCAAACTGGAGGGATGATGATCGCCCGGGCGACTCCCAGGGCTTCTGTCTCCACTTTGGGCAGCATGACAAAGCGGTAGCTGTGAGTCCGTCAGGGTGGCTCTGCCTCCGTGTCCCTGGCATAGTGGCACCAGGACGTGGCAGCAGCACCGGCGCCTGGAGAGGAGGCGGTGGCAGCAGCGGTTGCTGAGTGGTGTGGCGAACCACCCGGCGGCACACGTGCAACGTCTGTACAGACTGCGCATGCGCGGCAGCCCATACGGTCACCATGCGAGCAGCAGCCCATACTGTGTGCGTGCCCTCAGTCGCTCTACAGCTGGGCGGAGTCAGAGGGCCATCTCGTCACCCCCCCCCCAAGTGGTACCCAGGGCAGCCCGCCCCCTCTGTCCCCCTTCATATGCCCCTGCCTACACTCAGTGCCTTGCCTAGACCTCACTTGGGTCTGGGCTTGAGACAGGGTCGGAGAGGGAAGGCAAGGGGGCGGGAAGGTCAACCTGCCCGGCATAGATCCCCCACCACACGCTCCGCCCCCAACACCGTCTCTCTGCGCTCTGGGGGAGAGTCGCCAACTTCCTAGTCTCCCTACTCTGGAGTCACTTACATTCCGACGAGTCGCCAAACTCCACTTTGTACCGAGGATCAACATGGAAGTGTGCACTCAAATTGGAGCACGTTCGGCTTCCCAAAAAAGTTTGGAAACCAGAACACTCATTTCCGGGTTTGAAGCATTCAGGTTCCAAGTACTGTAGTTCGAGAACTAAGCTGTTCGAAAACCGAGGTACCACTGTATTCGGGTATTGTCTCTTCCCCGCCCCCCACCTGAATTTTAAAGGTGCAGCTTATATTCAGGCCAATACGGTAATTGTGGCAGGGGACCTTGTGATCTAGCGGATTCTCAATGTCCATTCTAAAGGCTGACTTGTCCAGGGTTTCTCAGAGCTTCCAAGTTACCATGACAAAAAGCTTAGCACTGCCCCACCAGATTACCAGGAATCATACCCTGGATTTGATATTTCAGTATTTCTGTATCGGCAGGACAACAGTGATCTGGGGTCAAGCAGCAATTCCTTCATCACTTCCTGGTCAGACGTGTGTGTGTTTGTGTGTGCCTCTGCAGGGCTGTTGCAACAATTAAAAGTTTCCCTGCAGGTGGATGGATCCAGAGATATTCCTGAAGGCACTTCTGGCTAGTATGTTAGTGCTCTTGCTGGAGGCTTTTTTGTTCTGTGCAAAAGATTCACTGCCCTGCTCTCCTGAGTAGAGGTGTAAAATTTCCGGAAATTTTGAAGCTCGGAAAAAACCCAGTTTTGTTCCAGTTTTTTTTTTTCGGGGGGAAAAACAGAAATTTTCAGAAAAATTGAAAAAAATGCTACATTAGCACTTCTTTTTTCTTTTCCAGATTGAAAGTCATTCTGTTACTTTAGAAACATAAAATATAACTATGGACAATTTTAATGGGCATAAAATTATCACAACTAGCATATTAAAAATATAGTGTATCCAAACAATTATTACAAACAGAATTTACTTTTAAAATAATATTTATTTGTATTTGTAACAAATGGAGCAACAATCTCCTGAACTGTTTACTAGTTTATGTGGAACAAAAAAAAAAAAAACTCCACAAAACAATTTTTAAAAATCCAGAAGTAACAATTATTCATATTTCCTCTCCACAGTATTTAAAAAAAACATTCTCATAAAAAGAACTGAAGAAGGAAGTGGGACTAAGTTTCAATGAATGGGCATGAAATTTAATCAGAATCATTTTCTGAGCTGTAATTAAGTATATACTTTCAGGCCCTTTTTGTTGCTCTATATTTTCTTCCAGTGCTTTGAGGCCTAGTGAAGAGGAACAGAACCAATGCATACCACACGCATGCAAAAACAAAACTGAAACCTTTTTCTTTTCTGGTGACAACAGCACCTCCTAAAGGAAGAAATGTATCTTGTTCTTGCATTGGAGAGTTCAGTTTGTAACCTAGGACTTGCTTGTCCTCACAGAAATTAGAATAATCTGAGACCATACATATTTTTTAGAAATGATGTATAAAATATTTTATTCATCATGTTAAAATAACATAATTTTTCTTTTTTCAATTTTTCCAATTTTTCAAAAAACAACAACAAAAAAGGCTTCAGGAAAAACCCCTGAAAAAACCGTTTTTTCTGATTTTTCCCCGGGCCTTCACATATCTACTCCCGAGTCAGCCTCCAGCCCCCTTGCCCCAGTTCACGAGTCAGTGCCCTGCCAGAAACAGCCCAGTGTGAATTTGATATCCAATGTTTGTTTTGCAAGTTTGCTTTTATCTATATTTTGGTTTTTCATCATGTTCTGTTAAGCAGCCTCGTAAAATATTTTTGAAGATTGGGATATAAATTTATAAAAGGCAAAATACCTTCCCTACAACAGAGCTCTACTGGACAGCGTGGGGCTTACTTCGTGGGCCATGTCGATATAACAGGGTGGGCCATGTCGATATAACACCAACCTGGACATTGAAGGGAGCGTATCGACAGCAGCCACTGTGGGAGACCAGGCACAAGGGTTTCCCATGATGTATTTTAAAAATAACATAACATAAAAGGACTAGTATTTAATAAACATCAGGGATGCGCCAAACAAAACAACAACAAAAAAACTTTCATATATCCAAGGGGCATGAAGAAGAAGAAGAGTTTGGATTTGATATCCCGCTTTATCACTACCCAAAGGAGTCTCAAAGCGGCTCACATTCTCCTTTCCCTTCCTCCCCCACAACAAACACTCTGTGAGGTGAGTGGGGCTGAGAGACTTCAGAGAAGTGTGACTAGCCCAAGGTCACCCAGCAGCTGCATGTGGAGGAGCGGAGACGCGAACCCGGTTCACCAGATTACGAGTCCACCGCTCTTAACCACTACACCACGCTGGCTATAGGATTGCTCCTTTGGCAATAGAAATGCTTTTTGTTTGTGAAGGTAGCAATTCAAAATAAAAAATAAATTCCTTCCAGTAGCACCTTAGAGACCAACTAAGTTTGTTCTTGGTATGAGCTTTCGTGTGCATGCACACTTCTTCAGATAAGGCAGCAATTGTGAGTCACAATGATAGGAAAAAGTACAAGCTGGCTTCAGTGGGGCAGAACTAACCACCTAGAATGTATTTGGAAAATATATGTGACTCCTGTTGCTGATTGCTAGTGTGCCCTGGTGCCCATGCAGAGCAGTAATAAGTAAACAGATCCTGGAACAGATTTTCCTTTACTTTCTTCCTGCTCCTGGTTGTCAAACCCTTGCAGAGTTCTAAATGAGTGATGGGAAGCAGTCTCTCTTCAGGGTGAGGCCTTTATCCCTGCAGGATGCAACTTAGCTGGTCATCACAGTCCCGCAGATACATGCCATTCACAGCATTTATATTAGAATCAAAGAATTGTAGAGTTGGAAGGGACACTGGGGGGTCCTCTAGTCCAACCCCCTGCATTGCAGGAATCTTTTGCCCAATGTGGGGCTCGTGCATTGCAGGGGGTTGGACTAGATGATCCTTGTGGTCCCTTCCAGCTCTACAATTCTTTGATCCCTTATATGCCCATATGACGGGACGCAGGTGGCATTGAGGGTTAAACTACAGAGCCTAGGGCTTGCCGATCAGAAGGTCGGCGGTTCGAATCCCCGCAACGAGGTGAGCTCCCATTGCTCGGTCCCAGCTCCTGCCCACCTAGCAGTTCAAAAGCACGTCAAAGTGCAAGTAGATAAATAGGTACTGCTCTGGCGGGAAGGTAAACAGCGTTTCCCTGCGCTTCTCTGGTTCGCCAGAAGCTGCTTTGTCATGCTGGCCACATGACCTGGAAGCTGTACGGCGGCTCCCTCAGCCAATAAAGCGAGATGAGCGCCGCAACCCCAGAATCGTCTGCGACTGGACCTAATGGTCAGGGGTCCCTTCACCTTTGCCTCCATGCCCATATACTCTGAGACAAAAGGTTTAGTTGTACCCGGTTCTTTCCACCCGATTTTCCCCAGGCGGTTCTGACCAGCTCCAGAGTGGACTCCCTTATTTCACTCCCAGACACTTTTCAAAAGTTGTTCCACTAATTCTTTGAATTCTCTCTCCTTATTTGGATTTAATCTGGGAAGTTTTCTCACTCCGGGGACAGTCTTGGAGGCTGTGTGCTGATGAGCTGGTCTCTCCCTCTACCGCCACGGCTCATTTCCCAAATTGCGACAGCCTGAACTCTTCAGAGATTGCATTGCCCCGGTGGGGAGCTGGATTTTTTTGTTTGGTTATGTTTGGTTATGTTGCATTTATAGAAAATTTTACTCATTGTTTTTAAAAGATGGCATGTCAAGTCATCAAGCATAAGGAAAGAAAGATTAAACAGCAAATACCTGGGCTATATATGGCAAAGAACAAGAACGTTCCATCTAAAATGTCCCTTTTCTATAGACTTTTTAATGTCTACAGTTCCAGTTGCAGACATGAAACAGTAATAGAGATATTTCCCGATTTTTTTTTTAAAAAATACCCAATTACAAGACATTTGTACTGACAGTAAACACAGAACAAAAGTAATATATTTAAGCATTTAATGAGCCTTTTCCCATCAAGGTAGGTGAGAGATTATCAAAACAAGTGATGTACAACTACTATTTAATATGGTTTACTTGAACCTACAGGGACACAGGTAAGAAACATTTTCATAAACAGAAGGATGCAGTATGTGCGCTTTATAATAAACCAAGTTTGTGTTCAACCAAAAGATGAGGATCTCCCATTACTTCACTCTGTGCCGTTCAAAATGTCCTCAAAACCAACGCAGTCACAGTGGCCTTTCCAGATATCCAGGGACAAGTTAGAACTAGGAAGGAACGGAAGACGCTGGACCTGCTTCACTGCTTGGAATTCCATTTGCAGCTTCAGCGGTGCATGCAGCCCCAGAATATTTCTCAGAGAAAGAAAATTCATCTTATCTTGACTTAACAACAACAAAATTATCCGGTATGTCCAAAGGATGAAGAGGGAAACGTTCGCTCTTCACATTTGTAAAGCTTCTGTTTATCACATCACAGTTTCAGATGCTCCAGCAGCTGAAAAATCAGAAACTGGAATACAGTTGTTCATCTGAGATCCAAACACTCTGGAATTCATCTTTGAATCCTCAACCTGTTTTTTCATGGCTGAAGCAGGTCTTCCTAAATCCCCTCAAACCGCACGTGTTTGGCTGAAAAGCAGGAGAAAAAGGAAAATGGTCAAGGAAAATGGGAGTTGTAATCGAGCTTCTGGCCTGACCCGCCCCATGCAAAGGTTCCCTTCCTCTTACCTTTTCTTTTGGGGGGTGGCTTTGGCATCGGGGGTGGGGGCGGCAGCGGCAGCAGCGACAGCAGGAGTGCAGGCGTGAGATTCTGCAAGAAAGAAGGAATTTTTAAGCAGGGGAGAACTCCACGCTAAGGGCTGCTTCCCCCTGTCCCATTATCTCCTTCCCCCTCCTTCCCCCTGTCCCATTACCTCAGAGGCAGGTATCCTCCGCCTGGGCTCCAGTCCCTCCCGGGATGCGGCGGCTCCCAGGCTGAGTCCCTCCCTCGCTGCAAAACAAAGAGAGACTTCAGCAGGCGCCTGGCTCCCAGCCACGCTAGCCCCAGTCTGGGGCAGGAGGGTGGGGGACCTGGGAAGGGGGCATTTCCTCCTACCTGATCTTAAACGGTGTCCCCACTTCGCCTCCTCCTCTGTACGGGCGTCTTGGCTCCGTCCCGGCCGGCCCAGCACAGAAGCAGCAGCCAAAGTTTCCTCCCTCTCTAAAATAACCTGAGATGTTCTTCGAAGGATTGGAGGAAACTTTGGCTGCTGCTTCTGCGCCAAACAGGGCCGGGCAGGAGCCTCGGCCGTACAGAGGAGGGGCAGTGGGGAAGCGGCGCGAGGGATCTCAGCCGGGAACCGCCGGGATGTTCTCTTCCTCCCGGGAGCAGGAGCTGGAGCCTCAAACCTGGAGAAATAAGGAGAAATAAGGGCCCCTGCAACAATGGATCACCATAATAAATCTTTTTTGTTTTGCGTAATAAAGACAAAGACGTATCACAGCTTACCTACACATTTGGGGCTTCCCCCCTGCACCGCTGGGCTGCTGGGCCTTCAAACCCTGACCCTAGGAGAGACGAAGGACATTGTATTTTCCTGGCATAAGCATCCACTCCAGGGCACCGGCCTCCCCAATTATTTCCTTCTGGGGCACAGCCCCCTCCATATTCCCTCCCCCCATTCCCTCCCCCCATCTGCCTTCCCAGCTCCCTCCCGCCCTCAGTCTTCTGCCCCCCCCCGCCACATCCCTCCTTCTCCTGCACAGCAACCCAGAAGCAGAGCAGGGAAGGTGAGCCAGCGGAGGAATGGATTCCCCATGGAATTAACATACCACGACTTCCAGACTAATTTGCTGGGCTTCATAGCATCTCAAGCGATGAACCCTTCCTTTTGGAGCACCTGGGAGACAGAAAGGAAAATAAAAAACAGAGGAAGTTACCAACCAGTTTTTCACAACAGGAAATATCATCTGGGGAGCACAGCTGAGGACCTGCCAAGCTATCAACAGCTGTGGACAAGGCAAGCCAGGGAGCCAAGCCGCATGCATCAGTGACAGGTGATGCTATTATTATTATTATTATTATTATTATTATTATTATTATTATTAATTTATGACTCTCATCTCCTCTGGGCCTCCTACCTACAAAATCCATTTTCCTCTCAACCATCATCTGACAGGCATCCCTCTTGCAGGGCAATATAAGGCTTGCTTGCAAAGGGGCACTTTGTGACATCAGCTGGCAAACAGGGGCCAGGCTGCTGAGTTGCCAGGCAGCTGAATTAAGAAAAATAAAATCAGGGGGGTCAAAGTGTGCTGGGATGAGGCCACAGTGGGTCAGGCCAGAAGGTGCTGCTGGGGTGTGTGGTTGTGCCTCCCCTTGTTCTGCATCTTGCTCCCCTGCCCGTTCCTTTAGCTGCTCAATAGAATCATAGCATGGTAGAGTTGGAAGGGATCCCAAGGGTCATCTAGTCCAACCCCCAGCAATGCCAGGATCCTGCCCACTGCCAGCTCTGGCTGGGCTCCAAACTCCGACCATCACCTTACCAGCCAGATGCACTGACCCCTTGCAATTCTGCATGGGGTGGAGAAAGGGGAGAGAGAAGCGTTTTGCCCTCTGTCCTTCAGGACATGGATATGAGAGCCACGCCATGCAGCCCTGTCAAGATCTCAAGCGCCATCACAGGGAGGAGGGAGGAAGCTTGTTTTCTCCTGCTCCAGAAGCTCTCAGGACCTGAAGCCGTGGCTTCAAGCGACAAGAAAGGAAATTCCGATAATTGGAGGTTTTTGAGCAGAGGTGGGAGGGCCGCCTGCCATGGATGCTTGAGCTGAGATTCCTGCATTGCAGGGGGTTGGACTGGATGACCCTCAGGGTCCCTCTAATCCTATGGGGCTCCAGGTTCTCACCTTTGCGCAGCTCACTCATGGCGATGAAGAGGTAGAGCAGTACACAACGGTTCTTTGACAGCGTGTTTCAATGTTGGGGGGAGGCAGTTAAGAGTTTGTTGAGGGCGGTGGGTTCTAGAAGGTGGGGGGCCAAGGGGCGGCTTCTGATTGGCTGCATCAGCTTCCTGCACTCAATCATAAGCCGTTCGGCTTCCAAAGAACGTTCGCAAGCCTAAACACTCACTCATGATTATTATTTTTGTTGAATTTATATTGCACCTTTTCTCCCGAAGGAAGCCAGAATGACATGGGGTGTGGGTCTGTTCTTGGCAGTTTCCTGTAGATATGACACAGCTGAGGCGCAACTGGGAACATTGTGTGAATAAAAACCACCGACTTAAAAGTGCCAAAACTTACCTGCTTCTTTAGAAGCTTGTTTTCTCCTGCTCCAGAAGCTCTCAGGACCTGAAGCCGTGGCTTCAAGCGACAAGAAAGGAAATTCCGATAATTGGAGGTTTTTGAGCAGAGGTGGGAGGGCCGCCTGCCATGGATGCTTGAGCTGAGATTCCTGCATTGCAGGGGGTTGGACTGGATGACCCCTGGGATCTCCCCCAACTCTACCATTCTATGATCCCATAATTTAAAGTGCATCCAATGAGCATTTAAAGCACACGACGTCCCCCAAATGATCCTGGGCATTGTAGCTTCCCTCTCACAGACCTACAATTCCCAGAACCCCTGACAAACTACAATTCCCAGAATCGTTTGGGGGAAGACACCCTGCCTTTTAGAACAGGGAAAAGAACCTGCAGCTCACTTTCCCCAATTTCCTGGGAAGCAAGAGCGGGAAGCTTATGTGCTTCTAACAGGATGACTTCACAGAGCAGGAGGTATGAAATATTGCTGCAAAAGTTGGGTGTCTCCCCTCTCTCTGCCAATCGGAGGCAAGAGCCCAAGGGGTTCCAGGCTCTCATCTCTGGAGAAATGAGACATGTTGTAGTTTTGGGAAAGAGTACAGCAGGGCCCTTTCAAGAGGGACTTGTCCCCCACAGCAGGGCAGCCAGCCTTCCCAAGTTGGAGTCCAGACTCTCCTCCTCCTCTTCCTCCTTCCCGGCACCCCTTGCCCAAAGCCTCTCTTTTCCTTCCACCTAAGCACCCACTTATCCTGGCCCCCTTCCAGATCCCCCGTCTCTGCTCACCCCACTGGGCTAGGGAGAAGGACTTCTCTTGCATTTCCAGTTAGTCTCTCAGGGGCCTTCAATTGTTTCTTAACGGCCCAGAGATATATATACGTACAGTGGTACCTTGGTTCTCAAACTTAATCCATTTCGGAAGTCTGTTCCAAAACCAAAGCGTTCCAAAACCAAGGCATGCTTCTCCATAGAAAGTAATGCAAAATTGACTGACAATTTAAAACAACCGCTAAAACAGTAATTTAACATGAATTTTACTTTCTAATGAGACCATTGAGCCATAAAATGAAAGAAATAAAACAGGCTGCAATCTACCACCACCCAGTATTGAAAGCTGGCAATGATCTACCCATTGCCATTGGAGGGACGAGGCGGGAGGGGGGAGTATAAGTGGGGGGGCACTCAAACTGGAGGGGCAAGGAGCACACGTGGGGTGCGTGTGGGGAAGGAGGTGGCTAACTGTACGCGGGAGAGGGGAGTTTAAGGGGGGGAGGGAAAACACTCAAACTGGAGGGATGATGATCGCCCGGGCGACTCCCAGGGCTTCTGTCTCCACTTTGGGCAGCATGACAAAGCGGCAGCTGTGAGTCCGTCTGGGTGGCTCTGCCTCCGTGTCCCTGGCATAGTGGCACCAGGACGTGGCAGCAGCACCGGCGCGTGGAGAGGAGGCGGTGGCAGCGGTTGCTCTCGACTGCGCTCCTGGCCGCTAACCGCTGAGCCAGGTGGGCTGGAGCCTGCGCGCAGTGGCGGAGGAACCTTCTCCGGCCCCTAGGGCAGGATGCCGAGTGGTGTGGCGATCCTCCCGGCGGCACACGCGCAACGTCCGTGCAGACTGCGCATGCGTGGCAGCCCATACGGTCACCATGCGAGCAGCAGCCCATACTGTGTGCGTGCCCTCGGTCGCTCTACAGCTGGGCGGAGTCAGAGGGCCATCTCGTCACCCCCCCCCAGAGTGGTACCCAGGGCGGCCCGCCCCCTCTGCCCCCCTTCATATGCCCCTGCCTACACGCAGTGCCTTGCCTAGACCTCACTTGGGTCCGGGCTTGAGACGGGGTCGGAGAGGGAAGGCAAGGGGGCGGGAAGGTCAACCTGCCCAGCATAGATCCCCCACCACACGCTCCACCCCCAACACCGTCTCTCTGCGCTCTGGGGGAGAGTCGCCAACTTCCTAGTCTCCCTACTCTGGAGTCACTTACATTCCGAGGAGCCGCCAAACTCCACTTTGTACCGAGGATCAAAATGGAAGTGTGCACTCAACTCGGAGCACGTTCGGCTTCCAAAAAAAGTTTGGAAACCAGAACACTCATTTCCGGGTTTGAAGCATTCAGGTTCCAAGTACTGTAGTTCGAGAACTAAGCTGTTCGAAAACCGAGGTACCACTGTATTCGGGTATTGTCTCTTCCCCGCCCCCCACCTGAATTTTGCAGCTTATATTCAGGCCAATACGGTAATTGTGGCAGGGGACCTTGTGATCTAGCGGATTCTCAATGTCCATTCTAAAGGCTGACTTGTCCAGGGTTTCTCAGAGCTTCCAAGTTACCATGACAAAAAGCTTAGGACTGCCCCACCAGATTACCAGGAATCATACCCTGGATTTGATATTTCAGTATTTCTGTATCGGCAGGACAACAGTGATCTGGGGTCAAGCAGCAATTCCTTCATCACTTCCTGGTCAGACGTGTGTGTGTTTGTGTGCGCCTCTGCAGGGCTGTTGCAACAATTAAAACAGGTGGATGGATCCAGAGATATTCCTGAAGGCACTTCTGGCTAGTATGTTAGTGCTCTTGCTGGAGGCTTTTTTGTTCTGTGCAAAAGATTCACTGTCCTGCTCTCCTGAGTAGAGATGTAAAATTTCCGGAAATTTTGAAGCTCGGGAAAAACACAGTTTTTCCCCAGTTTTTTCCAGGAAGAAATGGAAATTTTCAGAAAAATTGAAAAAAAAATGCTACATTAGCACTTCTTTTTTCTTTTCCAGATTAAAAGTCATTCTGTTACTTTAGAAACATAAAATATAACTCTGGACAATTTTAATGGGCATAAAATTATCACAACTAGCAAATTAAAAATATAGTGTATCCAAACAATTGTTACAAACAGAATTTACTTTTAAAATAATATTTATTTGTATTTGTAACAATGGAGCGACAATCTCCTGAACTGTTTACTAGTTTATGTGGAACAAAAAAAAAAAAACTCCACAAAACAATTTTTAAAAATCCAGAAGTAACAATTATTCATATTTCCTCTCCACAGTATTTAAAAAAACATTCTCATAAAGAGAACTGAAGAAGGAAGTGGGACTAAGTTTCAATGAATAGGCATGAAATTTAATCAGAATCATTTTCTGAGCTGTAATTAAGTATATACTTTCAGGCCCTTTTTGTTGCTCTATATTTTCTTCCAGTGCTTTGAGGCCTAGTGAAGAGGAACAGAACCAATGCATACCACACACATGCAAAAACAAAACTGAAACCTTTTTCTTTTCTGGTGACAACAGCACCTCCTAAAGGAAGAAATGTATCTTGTTCTTGCATTGGAGAGTTCAGTTTGTAACCTAGGACTTGCTTGTCCTCACAGAAATTAGAATAATCTGATACCATACATATTTTTTTTAGAAATGATTTATAAAATATTTGAACCCCTTATCTTAAAATATTTTATTCATCATGTTAAAATAACAATCTATTTTTTCTTTTTTCAATTTTTCGGAGAAAAAAACAAAAAAGGCTTCAGGAAAAAGCCCCTCAAAACCGTTTTTTTCTGATTTTTTCCCCGGGCCTTCACATCTCTACTCCCGAGTCAGCCCCCTTGCCCCGGTTCACATGAGTCAGTGCCCTGCCAGAAACGGGCCCTTCTAGGGTAGCATTCACAGCCCAGTTTGAATTTGATCTCCAATGTTTGTTTTGCAAGTTTGTTTTGCTTTTATCTATATTTTGGTTTTTCATCATGTTCTGTTAAGCAGCCTCGTAAAATATTTTTGAAGATTGGGATATAAATTTATAAAAGGCAAAATACCTTCCCTACAACAGAGCTCTTCTGGACGGCGTGGGGCTTACTTTGTGCCCAATATTCCTTATTGGGGGGGGGCAAAGGGTGGGCCATGTCGAAATAACACCAACCTGGACATTGAAGGGAGCGTATCGACAGCAGCAGCTGTGGGAAACCAGGCACAAGGGTTTCCCATGATGTATTTTAAAAAGTTGGTCTCTAGGTGCTACTGGAAGGAATTTTTTATTTTATTTTGTTATAACATAAAAGGACTAGTATTTAATAAATTCCATTGAATCAGGGATGCTCCAAACAAAACAACAACAAAAAAACTTTCATATATCCAAGGGGCATGAAGAAGAAGAAGAGTTTGGATTTGATATCCCGCTTTATCACTACCCAAAGGAGTCTCAAAGCGGCTAACATTCTCCTTTCCCTTCCTCCCCCACAACAAACACTCTGTGAGGTGAGTGGGGCTGAGAGACTTCAGAGAAGTGTGACTAGCCCAAGGTCACCCAGCAGCTGCATGTGGAGGAGCGGAGACGCGAACCCGGTTCCCCAGATTACGAGTCTACCGTTCTTAACCACTACACCACACTGGCTATAGGATCCCCGCGATGGCGATGGGGTGAGCTCCCATTGTTCGGTCTTTGCTCCTGCCCACCTAGCAGTTCAAAAGCATGTCAAAGTGCAAGTAGATAAATAGGTACCACTCCGGCGGGAAGGTAAACGGCATTTCCGTGCGCTGCTCTGGTTCACCAGAAGCGGCTTTGTCATGCTGGCCACATGACCCGGAAGCTGTACGCCGGCTCCCTCGGCCAGTAATGCGAGATGAGCGCCACAACCCTAGAGTCGGACACGACTGGACCTAATGGTCAGGGGTCCCCTTATTGCGTCATTGTTATTTATTGTTTGTAAACCACTTTGCGATTCATGCAAATGAAAAGCAGCATAGAAATATAATTTCATGTGCTACAAAACAAACAAATAAAGGGGGAGGGAGTATATCTGTTGCCTCCACTGCTTGAGTTATTGTGCTTGAGTTACACTGAGTTGCTGTGTCCCGTGAATAGGCCTAGGATGCTGCCTAAGTCCCACCCTGTTTCAGGGCTTACGCCAGTTTCAGATCAGCCAAACTCAGCTCAGCTGTCTAGGTTCTGGCTAAGCCAGGCTGAGGGAGATACTCCGGATTCTCTCCCACTGAGCTGAGGATAAGGGAAGTAAGCCTGTGTAGTCCAGCTGCTCCAGAAACCTCAAAGCGGCTCACATTCTCCTTTCCCTTCCTCCCCCACAACAAACACTCTGTGAGGTGAGTGGGGCTGAGAGACTTCAGAGAAGTGTGACTAGCCCAAGGTCACCCAGCAGCTGCATGTGGAGGAGCGGAGACGCGAACCCGGTTCACCAGATTACGAGTCCACCGCTCTTAACCACTACACCACGCTGGCTATAGGATTGCTCCTTTGGCAATAGAAATGCTTTTTGTATGTGAAGGTAGCAATTCAAAATAAAAAATAAAAAATTCCTTCCAGTTGCACCTTAGAGACCAACTAAGTTTGTTCTTGGTATGAGCTTTCGTGTGCATGCACACTTCTTCAGATAAGGCAGCAATTGTGAGTCACAATGATAGGAAAAAGTACAAGCTGGCTTCAGTGGGGCAGAACTAACCACCTAGAATGTATTTGGAAAATATATGTGACTCCTGTTGCTGATTGCTAGTGTGCCCTGGTGCCCATGCAGAGCAGTAATAAGTAAACAGATCCTGGAACAGATTTTCCTTTACTTTCTTCCTGCTCCTGGTTGTCAAACCCTTGCAGAGTTCTAAATGAGTGATGGGAAGCAGTCTCTCTTCAGGGTGAGGCCTTTATCCCTGCAGGATGCAACTTAGCTGGTCATCACAGTCCCGCAGATACATGCCATTCACAGCATTTATATTAGAATCAAAGAATTGTAGAGTTGGAAGGGACACTGGGGGGTCCTCTAGTCCAACCCCCTGCATTGCAGGAATCTTTTGCCCAATGTGGGGCTCGAGCATTGCAGGGGGTTGGACTAGATGATCCTTGTGGTCCCTTCCAGCTCTACAATTCTTTGATCCCTTATATGCCCATATGACGGGACGCAGGTGGCATTGAGGGTTAAACTACAGAGCCTAGGGCTTGCCGATCAGAAGGTCGGCGGTTCGAATCCCCGCAACGAGGTGAGCTCCCATTGCTCGGTCCCAGCTCCTGCCCACCTAGCAGTTCAAAAGCACGTCAAAGTGCAAGTAGATAAATAGGTACTGCTCTGGCGGGAAGGTAAACAGCGTTTCCCTGCGCTTCTCTGGTTCGCCAGAAGCTGCTTTGTCATGCTGGCCACATGACCTGGAAGCTGTACGGCGGCTCCCTCAGCCAATAAAGCGAGATGAGCGCCGCAACCCCAGAATCGTCTGCGACTGGACCTAATGGTCAGGGGTCCCTTCACCTTTGCCTCCATGCCCATATACTCTGAGACAAAAGGTTTAGTTGTACCCGGTTCTTTCCACCCGATTTTCCCCAGGCGGTTCTGACCAGCTCCAGAGTGGACTCCCTTATTTCACTCCCAGACACTTTTCAAAAGTTGTTCCACTAATTCTTTGAATTCTCTCTCCTTATTTGGATTTAATCTGGGAAGTTTTCTCACTCCGGGGACAGTCTTGGAGGCTGTGTGCTGATGAGCTGGTCTCTCCCTCTACCGCCACGGCTCATTTCCCAAATTGCGACAGCCTGAACTCTTCAGAGATTGCATTGCCCCGGTGAGGAGCTGGATTTTTTTGTTTGGTTATGTTGCATTTATAGAAAATTTTACTCATTGTTTTTAAAAGATGGCATGTCAAGTCATCAAGCATAAGGAAAGAAAGATTAAACAGCAAATACCTGGGCTATATATGGCAAAGAACAAGAACGTTCAATCTAAAATGTCCCTTTTCTATAGACTTTTTAATGTTTACAGTTCCAGTTGCAGACATGAAACAGTAATAGAGATATTTCCCGATTTTTTTAAAAAAATACCCAATTACAAGACATTTGTACTGACAGTAAACACAGAACAAAAGTAATATATTTAAGCATTTAATGAGCCTTTTCCCATCAAGGTAGGTGAGAGATTATCAAAACAAGTGATGTACAACTACTATTTAATATGGTTTACTTGAACCTACAGGGACACAGGTAAGAAACATTTTCATAAACAGAAGGATGCAGTATGTGCGCTTTATAATAAACCAAGTTTGTGTTCAACCAAAAGATGAGGATCTCCCATTACTTCACTCTGTGCCGTTCAAAATGTCCTCAAAACCAACGCAGTCACAGTGGCCTTTCCAGATATCCAGGGACAAGTTAGAACTAGGAAGGAACGGAAGACGCTGGACCTGCTTCACTGCTTGGAATTCCATTTGCAGCTTCAGCGGTGCATGCAGCCCTGGAATATTTCTCAGAGAAAGAAAATTCATCTTATCTTGACTTAACAACAACAAAATTATCCGGTATGTCCAAAGGATGAAGAGGGAAACGTTCGCTCTTCACATTTGTAAAGCTTCTGTTTATCACATCACAGTTTCAGATGCTCCAGCAGCTGAAAAATCAGAAACTGGAATACAGTTGTTCATCTGAGATCCAAACGCTCTGGAATTCATCTTTGAATCATCAACCTGTTTTTTCCCAGCTGAAACAGAATTCTTCCTATAGCCCCTCTTGGTCCATTGCCCACCGCACGTGTTTGGCTGAAAAGCAGGAGAAAAAGGAAAATGGTCAAGGAAAATGGGAGTTGTAATCGAGCTTCTGGCCTGACCCGCCCCATGCAAAGGTTCCCTTCCTCTTACCTTTTCTTTTGGGGGGCGGCTTCGGCAGCGGGGGCGGCTTCGGCAGCAGCGACAGCAGGAGAGCAGGCGTGAGATTCTGCAAGAAAGAAGGGATCTTTGAAGCAGGGGAGAACTTGAGGCTAAGGGCTGCTTCCCCCTGTCCCATTATCTCCTTCCCCCTCCTTCCCCCTGTCCCATTACCTCAGAGGCAGGTATCCTCCGCCTGGGCTCCAGTCCCTCCCGGGATGCGGCGGCTCCCAGGCTGAGTCCCTCCCTCGCTGCAAAACAAAGAGAGACTTCAGCAGGCGCCTGGCTCCCAGCCACGCTAGCCCCAGTCTGGGGCAGGAGGGTGGGGGACCTGGGAAGGGGGCATTTCCTCCTACCTGATCTTAAACGGTGTCCCCACTTCGCCTCCTCCTCTGTACGGGCGTCTTGGCTCCGTCCCGGCCGGCCCAGCACAGAAGCAGCAGCCAAAGTTTCCTCCCTCTCTAAAATAACCTGAGATGTTCTTCGAAGGATTGGAGGAAACTTTGGCTGCTGCTTCTGCGCCAAACAGGGCCGGGCAGGAGCCTCGGCCGTACAGAGGAGGGGCAGTGGGGAAGCGGCGCGAGGGATCTCAGCCGGGAACCGCCGGGATGTTCTCTTCCTCCCGGGAGCAGGAGCTGGAGCCTCAAACCTGGAGAAATAAGGAGAAATAAGGGCCCCTGCAACAATGGATCACCATAATAAATCTTTTTTGTTTTGCGTAATAAGACAAAGACGTATCACAGCTTACCTACACATTTGGGGCTTCCCCCCTGCACCGCTGGGCTGCTGGGCCTTCAAACCCTGACCCTAGGAGAGACGAAGGACATTGTATTTTCTTGGCATAAGCATCCACTCCAGGGCACCGGCCTCCCCAATTATTTCCTTCTGGGGCACAGCCCCCTCAATATTCCCTCCCCCCATCTGCCTTCCCAGCTCCCTCCCGCCCTCAGTCTTCTGCCCCCCCCCCGCCACATCCCTCCTTCTCCTGCACAGCAACCCAGAAGCAGAGCAGGGAAGGTGAGACAGCGGAGGAATGGATTCCCCATGGAATGAACATACCACGACTTCCAGATAAACTTCTTCTGCTTGATGGCACCTGAAGTGCTGAACCCTTCCTTTTGGAGCACCTGGGAGACAGAAAGGAAAATAAAAAACAGAGGAAGTTACCAACCAGTTTTTCACAACAGAAAATATCATCTGGGGAGCACAGCTGAGGACCTGCCAAGCTATCAACAGCTGTGGACAAGGCAAGCCAGGGAGCCAAGCCGCATGCATCAGTGACAGGTGATGCTAATTATTATTATTATTATTATTATTATTATTATTATTATTAATTTATGACTCTCATCTCCTCTGGGCCTCCTACCTACAAAATCCATTTTCCTCTCAACCATCATCTGACAGGCATCCCTCTTGCAGGGCAATATAAGGCTTGCTTGCAAAGGGGCACTTTGTGACATCAGCTGGCAAACAGGGGCCAGGCTGCTGAGTTGCCAGGCAGCTGAATTAAGAAAAATAAAATCAGGGGGGTCAAAGTGTGCTGGGATGAGGCCACCATGGGTCAGGCCAGAGGGTGCTGTTGGGGTGTGTGGTTGTGCCTCCCCTTGTTCTGCATCTTGCTCCCCTGCCCGTTCCTTTAGCTGCTCAATAGAATCATAGCATGGTAGAGTTGGAAGGGATCCCAAGGGTCATCTAGTCCAACCCCCAGCAATGCCAGGATCCTGCCCACTGCCAGCTCTGGCTGGGCTCCAAACTCCGACCATCACCTTACCAGCCAGATGCACTGACCCCTTGCAATTCTGCATGGGGTGGAGAAAGGGGAGAGAGAAGCGTTTTGCCCTCTGTCCTTCAGGACATGGATATGAGAGCCACGCCATGCAGCCCTGTCAAGATCTCAAGCGCCATCACAGGGAGGAGGGAGGAAGCTTGTTTTCTCCTGCTCCAGAAGCTCTCAGGACCTGAAGCCGTGGCTTCAAGCGACAAGA
Organism: Lacerta viridis; assembly: GCA_900245905.1. Classification (NCBI taxonomy): domain Eukaryota; kingdom Metazoa; phylum Chordata; class Lepidosauria; order Squamata; family Lacertidae; genus Lacerta; species Lacerta viridis. The sequence continues at coordinate 44,375 of OFHU01004578.1, forward strand.
AAGGAAATTCCGATAATTGGAGGTTTTTGAGCAGAGGTGGGAGGGCCGCCTGCCATGGATGCTTGAGCTGAGATTCCTGCATTGCAGGGGGTTGGACTGGATGACCCTCAGGGTCCCTCTAATCCTATGGGGCTCCAGGTTCTCACCTTTGCGCAGCTCACTCATGGCGATGAAGAGGTAGAGCAGTACACAACGGTTCTTTGACAGCGTGTTTCAATGTTGGGGGGAGGCAGTTAAGAGTTTGTTGAGGGCGGTGGGTTCTAGAAGGTGGGGGGCCAAGGGGCGGCTTCTGATTGGCTGCATCAGCTTCCTGCACTCAATCATAAGCCGTTCGGCTTCCAAAGAACGTTCGCAAGCCTAAACACTCACTCAGAATTATTATTTTTGTTGAATTTATATTGCACCTTTTCTCCCGAAGGAAGCCAGAATGACATGGGGTGTGGGTCTGTTCTTGGCAGTTTCCTGTAGATATGACACAGCTGAGGCGCAACTGGGAACATTGTGTGAATAAAAACCACCGACTTAAAAGTGCCAAAACTTACCTGCTTCTTTAGAAGCTTGTTTTCTCCTGCTCCAGAAGCTCTCAGGACCTGAAGCCGTGGCTTCAAGCGACAAGAAAGGAAATTCCGATAATTGGAGGTTTTTGAGCAGAGGTGGGAGGGCCGCCTGCCATGGATGCTTGAGCTGAGATTCCTGCATTGCAGGGGGTTGGACTGGATGACCCCTGGGATCTCCCCCAACTCTACCATTCTATGATCCCATAATTTAAAGTGCATCCAATGAGCATTTAAAGCACACGACGTCCCCCAAATGATCCTGGGCATTGTAGCTTCCCTCTCACAGACCTACAATTCCCAGAACCCCTGACAAACTACAATTCCCAGAATCGTTTGGGGGAAGACACCCTGCCTTTTAGAACAGGGAAAAGAACCTGCAGCTCACTTTCCCCAATTTCCTGGGAAGCAAGAGCGGGAAGCTTATGTGCTTCTAACAGGATGACTTCACAGAGCAGGAGGTATGAAATATTGCTGCAAAAGTTGGGTGTCTCCCCTCTCTCTGCCAATCGGAGGCAAGAGCCCAAGGGGTTCCAGGCTCTCATCTCTGGAGAAATGAGACATGTTGTAGTTTTGGGAAAGAGTACAGCAGGGCCCTTTCAAGAGGGACTTGTCCCCCACAGCAGGGCAGCCAGCCTTCCCAAGTTGGAGTCCAGACTCTCCTCCTCCTCCTCCTCCTTCCCGGCACCCCTTGCCCAAAGCCTCTCTTTTCCTTCCACCTAAGCACCCACTTATCCTGGCCCCCTTCCAGATCCCCCGTCTCTGCTCACCCCACTGGGCTAGGGAGAAGGACTTCTCTTGCATTTCCAGTTAGTCTCTCAGGGGCCTTCAATTGTTTCTTAACGGCCCAGAGATATATATACGTACAGTGGTACCTTGGTTCTCAAACTTAATCCATTTCGGAAGTCTGTTCCAAAACCAAAGCGTTCCAAAACCAAGGCATGCTTCTCCATAGAAAGTAATGCAAAATTGACTGACAATTTAAAACAACCGCTAAAACAGTAATTTAACATGAATTTTACTTTCTAATGAGACCATTGAGCCATAAAATGAAAGAAATAAAACAGGCTGCAATCTACCACCACCCAGTATTGAAAGCTGGCAATGATCTACCCATTGCCATTGGAGGGGCGAGGCGGGAGGGGGGAGTATAAGTGGGGGGGCACTCA
>OFHU01004575.1:0-63004 GCA_900245905.1 Lacerta viridis
TTTTCATGAAACAAGTGTGCCTTTGCCCAAAAAAGGTTGAAAAACACTGGTCTAGTGGTTAGAGTGCTGGACTAGGGTTCAAATCTACTTGGCCATGAGATTAAACAGGGTGATCTTGGGTCAGTTCCTGCCCCTCAGCCTAATATGCCTCACAGGGTTGTTCTGGCAATTAAACAAGGAGGGGAAGGACCATGTAGTAAGTCACCTTGAGCTCCTTGGAGAAAAGGTGGGAAGTAAATACAATAAATAAGTAAATGAAATCTAGAATCAGAAAACTGAAACTTCTTTCAGTTTTCTGATTCTAGATTTCATTTAGAAATCTCTCTTTTCAAAAGGAAAAAAATGTTCCTAATCTGCACCAGAGCGATGAATTTCCTGATGTTGAAGGGCCCAGAGCTCACAGCTGCAAGGCATGCAGAAGGCCTCTCCAGGGAATGCTGAGAATGTCCAACACCTGAAACAATGGACAGCTGCTGCCAGTCAGTGCAGACAACACTTATTGAGATGGGCCAGAAGACATTATGTTCCTAATACAGTGCTAGTAAAGTGGAACTGAAGCGACTGTGGGGTGAGAAGCGAGACCCACACCTCTGTGGCAGGGTAACTGCTTTGCATGCATGAGGCCCCAGGGTCCCTCCAGTCAAAGATGGTGTGCAGAAACCCTTTTCTACCAGAGCCCTGGAAAGATGCCTGCCATCACAGCAGACAGTGCTGAGTTAGCAGAACTAATTGTCCGACTTCATAGCTGCTTGGAGACCCATGCGAAAAGGGAGGCATTAATACTAAAATACTAAAATACTAAAACTAATAATAATAACATACAAGGAAAATATATCTGCTTCTGCAGGAATTTCTGCAGGTTGAGTAAGGGCAATAATGAGATTCAGGCCCCAGTCACACAATTCAGTTAAAGCTCAGTGATATCACATTAAAGAATCATGGCTTCCCCCCAAAGAATTCTGGGAGTTGTAGTTTGTTAAGGGTGCTAAAAGTTGTTCGGGAACCCTCATGACACTCAGAGAGGTACCGTTTTCAAAGTGGTCCAGCAATCAATCCCTGTAGCTTTGTGAAGGGAATGGGGCCTCCTAACAACTTCCAGCACTTGTAACAAACTTCTGCTCCCAGGATTCTTGGGGGTGGTGGAAAGTCTTGACTGTTTAAAGTAGTGTCATAATACTTTAAATGTAGAGTTTAACAGGTAGGTAGCCGTGTTGGCTGCATAGTCAAAACAAACAAACAAACAAAATCCTTCCAGTAGCACCTTAGAGACCAACTAAGTTTGTTCTTGGTATGAGCTTCTGTGTATCTGAAGAAGTGTGCATGCACACGAAAGCTCATACCAAGAACAAACTTAGTTGGCCTCTAAGGGGCTACTGGAAGGAATTTTTTTTTATTTTTTTATTTTGTTTTAGCTTTGGAGAGATTGCCTTGTGCCCCAGAGCAGGGACTCGTTCATAAACTTCTGACACCAGCTAGGCTAGACTGGAAACTGGAGTAAACAGTTGCCCTCAGAGGCCTGCAGCAACAAATGAAGCCAGGGGCCATGAAGATTTTTTTTGGGGGGGGTAGCAACGGGGGAAGGAGCCTGAACATTGTGTCCTCAGTGGGTTCCCCTTCCACACTCAAGCCCACCTCCTTGTCGGTGTTGCTACTCACTTGCCTCTCTTACAGGACCCAATCCTCAGCTCAGAGAGGAGGATAAGGCTTGGGGAGGCCTCCTATTTCCTCTCCCCTCACTGCTTTCAGGCATGTTTTCCCTGACATTTTGGTTAGCGAAATGGTTAAATATCAAGCTAGCACTGCAGATATTGTTGGACTTCAGCTCCCAGCAGTCCCAGTGGCCAGCATGGTGAATTGTCAGGGACAAGAGGCGGTACAGACCAGCAACCTCTGCAGGGCACCTCCATTGGCAGGGAGTCCCAAAGTCTGGGCACCTCTCCCCAACAGAGAAGCCCTTTCTTTAACGTACCCACTTCACCTGGCATGGAACGTGGACCTAGTGAGATAAAGGAGGCAGATAAGAGTGGAGACATCCTTCTGCAAGCTGAGTATCTCTAGAAGAGCAACAGCAGTGGGTGGTATCTAGTGGTTTGTTCTGCATCCCATCCCAGATTCATGGAATCACCGAGTTGGAATCATCTAGTCCAACCCAAATATGCAGATGTCCCTTATGGGGATCGAACCTGCAACCTTGGCATTATCAGCACCACGCTCTATCTAGCCAACTGAGCTATCCAGGCTGACATGTCCTTCTACTAGCACTAAATCACTTAAAACATGGCATCCCCCAAAGAGTCCCAGGAAGTGTCATTTGTTAGGGCTGTTAGGAGACCTGCTTATTCCCCTTCACAGAGCCAGTGGCGGAACTTCATGCTCCAGCACCGGGGGCGGGAAGCAGGTGGGGGCGGGGCTGGCGCATGTTCTGGGGGCGTGGCACGCAGCGCAGCTGGGGGGGCAGCCAAGATGGAATCCTACCGGGATCATGCTGCCCGGGGTGCCCCGCCCTTCTTACATGAGTGCACAGAGCTACATTTCCCAGAGTGACTTAACAATCAATCTCTCTTCCCAAGAAACTCTGGGAACCGCAGCTCTGTGAAGGGGAATAAGAAGGTCTCCTAACAGCTCTCAGGTCCTTTGGAAGAAGCCATGGCTGCTTAAAGTGGCGAGATAAATGAAATAGTGTAGATGGGAACTCTCTATCAGGATAACTTTTTGAGAGGACTCTATCCGCCAGGCAGGATGGACTGGCGAAAGTCAGGTCCCTTGCTTTGCGCAAGTTGAAGTGTTTCCATCAATGCAAAGCCTCCACTGGATGCGGGGTGTGTGTGGGTGGGTGGGGGGTGGGTGTGGAATTCAGTTGCATTTAAAGGCAAACCCTAATTTGCACTTTATGAAACAACACAAACCAAAATGCAAGCCATCCTTCAACATCTACATTTTTCTGAATTTCGCAATGTAACAAAAATCCACATACCAGCAAAATGTGTGCGTAAAAATGCACATTGTTAATGACATACAAAGATGCAGTATATTTGAGAAAATATAATCGCCTCATCCATTTTCCTGAGAACCTTTCTTTTTTTATTTGTTTAAATTGTAAACTGATGCGGAAATGTGGAGAACTGATCTTAAAATCGGAAAAATGATAAACTGGGAGAACCCAGAACTGGGAGGCCCACTCACCCAGAGATACAACCCATAATAATTCATTTTCTGGCACTTCTGATGCCTTGGCAGGACTCAGATTTGTTTGTTTGTTTGTTTGTTTTGAGTCGCCAGGCCAACACAAAGCACCACTCAGGGTGTCCAACAATTAAAACCTAAGCATGCAATATCCTTCAAACTATACCATTCTACCAATCTATGAATATATATCTTAAAAATACAGCATAATGAAAACAGGGTCAGTGCAGGTGAGAAGCAAAAGCAACAGAAGCAACTGTATATATCCGTGTGTGTGTGTTTTAAGCATGCACTCGCTCTCCCGTCAACAATAAACTCCTGCTGCCTCCTAAAATGCAAGTGGGTTATTCGAACACAGCAAGTTTTTTAATAGTGTCGCCTCCCCACAGTATTTGGGTGGAAAGAGAAAACTCTCCGTTCGGAAAGGTGGGTGGCAGCCGCGAAAATGTGGTCACGTGACCTGCTCTTCCATTGTTTGACTTCGTACGAGGAGGCCACAGCTCAGGAAGCCCAGAAGCAAATGGCACAATATGTTGCCGAATCTAATTCGTCCGTCATCCTCCTCTGCCAGCGCCACCGCTGCTATAGTATGTTTCTCAGACAACAGCCTTGGGTTGTTGTTATTTTCTAGAATGTGTATCTGGGTGGAAACAAAATACTGAGAGGCACCCACTTCCCAACGAAACTAGGTTTGGGGGCTGGTAAAATGCAGTTCAGGAGCTGAGAGTCCCCAGTATGAAACTCAACCCTGCCACGAATAAAAGTCACAATCCCGCTCAGCCTCGGTCCCTCCCATCTGTAATGATGTACAGTGGTACCTCAGTCTATGAACAGCCCTGTTAACGAACTATTTGGTGAACAAATTCCGCAAAACCGGAAGTAGGTGTTCTGGTTAGCAAACTTTGCCTCGGAAGCCGAAAGGAAGCCGAATGGTGGCAGGGCACTGGGGGCGGGAGGCCTCAGTAGACTAAGTGCACCTCGGTTTAAGAACGCTTTGGTTGAAGAACAGACTCCCAGAAGAGATTAAGTTCGTAAACTGAGGTACCACTGTACATCAATCAGTAATGATGTTCCTTCCTTCCAGCACTGTTGTAAATATTTGCAAAGCTGCCTACATAGAATCCTAGAACTGTAGAGTTGGAAAGGACCCAAGGGTCATCCAGTCCAACCCCTGTAATGCAGGGTTTTGGGCACACATTGCTTCCCTACGTAGGAACCTACTATGCTGGCTTGGGGCAGCTGGAGCACCTGCCCCCAGAGCTCTCTACTTGTGACTGGCAGTAGTGCTCCAACACATCAGATAGAGGAGCATGGAGCATCATATGGAGGCAGACCATCTAACGCAGCACGGCTTGAGAACCAGTGGTTCTCAAAACCTTTTCCTCTGGGCCACACTTTCAGAATGAAAAATTTGTTTGTGAATTTTTCAGTGATAAGAAATACATTGGAAACAAAAAGAAACAACTCCTAGCAGTGCTTGATTAACTAGAACACAACTACTTTATACACAATCATGGGAAAGTATAAAACAATGCTAGTACATAAGAACATGAATCACCCACTAAATATGAAACTGATAGTCCTTGAATCTTCCTGCTGCACTTGTCACCCTCTCCTCAGTGGCGGAGCTTCATTCTCTGGCACCGGGTGTGTGTGTGTGTGTGTGTGTGTGTGTCAGAGAGCAGGCAGGGGCGGGGCTGGTGCATGTTCTGGGTGTGACGTGCCACTTGCAGGGGCGTAACGCTCAGTGCAGGCAGGGGGCAGTCACAATGGCATCCCACCAGGAATGCGCTGCTGGGGGCGGTGCACTCCCCCGTACTCCTCTTCCTCCGCCAGTGCCTCTCCTGCACGCCCTTTGAGAACCCTGGTCTACATGGACTGGAAGCAATGGCTCTGCAGTTTCTGGTAGGGGTCTCTCTTGGTCCTAGCTAAAGATCCTGGGGATTAAACCTGGGAACTTCTGAATGAAAAGCATGTGCTCTACCGCTAAGCTAGACGCCTTTTCCAATTCTACTGCCCACTCCCAGAAGTCATTGTGGGAGGGAACTGTTCACCAGTGAATAATCTCTCACGTCTGCTATTCTAACCAAAGGCTGGCCAAGGATGCACCAAAACAGCAAGACCTAGCAAGAGAGGCATTAATGGAGCTCCTTACCTTTAGGGAGTCAAAGCAGGCGATAACTCGTCCGTTTTCCACATGGCAACTCCGTGATGGGTGGGCAAACTTGCACTCTGTGTCAGAGCGAGAACAAGTACCTCTCTGAAATTCTCGACATACTTCTAACGTCAGCCATTTTGTATCACGAACCAAAGAAACGTTCACAGCCATTTTTTAAAAAATAAAAGAAACCCCCCCAAAAAAGGAAGGGGGGGGAGAAAAAGAAAAACACAAGGAACCACACCCCTCCTTCAGGAGAAATAGTACTGCTGATCTTTCAAAAATAAGAAGAAGTGGGGGGGGAATAAAAAAGGGAATTCAAGTTTTTAAAAAGTGAAGAAATAACTAACTTGTTGCTTTGGTAAACTTTTCTATTTGTCAGCACTTAGGTTTCCATTGAACTCAAATTGCGTTTGTCGAAAAGAAAGATTAAACATAAAGCCAATCATAAAATAGAAATCTCATCAGAATTAACTGAAAAGTCAAATTAGAGGCCAGCTCCTAAAAGTGCAATTGTTGAAGTCAAAATAGAAATGTTATATATATATATATATACCTATATAGAGATATATATAATTCTTTTTTGTGCCAGACTGCCAAAATTATTCTTTCAAAATAACAGGCAGACTTTTTATTTTCCCCTCCAAAGGATTATTCTGTGCTCTCGTTACTGGTTTCAATTATTCTCACGCTGAAAAAGGGGGGGGGGTCATTGCGGCGAGCTGCAGGAGCGGAATGGTTGGTTTCGTTTCTTGACAGGGGAAGTAGGGGAGTTGCAAGCAGGAACCAAAAGAAGTTGGGGTTTTGTTTTGTTTTTTTAAAAAAAGGTTTCCGTTTTTTCCTTTCGTTTGGAATATTTTAGTAAAGAGAGACCGTTGAGTCTGCTACATAGTCAGGAGACAGGGGAATGGCAAAGAAAATCTGAGTTGTGAAAGGGTTAGGAAAATTTTTTTGGGGGGAATATAAAGATGATGATTGCTGCGTATGAACTGCAAGCAACGCCAAACTGGAGAAAGAAAAAGCAAAAAAGAAAAGGGGATAGGGATATATTACTATATATATAATAGATATATAATATATAGATATATATATATATAATTCCCCCCCCAAAAAAAGCGAGCGAGGCAAAGCCCTGGACGCAAATCCAAGCGGCGGCAGCGGCGGCAGCACAGGATTCAAGGAAGGCACTTTTCAGCTACCTGCGAAAGAGAAAAGAAAAGTGTCAGCTGAAGCCCAAGGCAGCTCCCCACCCTACAGCTTCCAGCCCTCTCTCTGGAAAGCAAGTGGAAACTCATTTTCAACAGGAAATACCTCTAGGTACTGACAGTGTGGTATTTTGAAGGCAGCCACGATAGGTGTTCGTATTAAAAAAATTAAAATTAAAATTAAGAGAAGAGAGAGTCAGAAAGGAAAGAAGGACATTTCCCCACATGGAACTGCGCATGGCACAGAGAAAGCAACCAATTACATTTACCGTTGCATCAGAAAGCCTGGGCAGGCATCCAGTAAAAAAGGTTGTTTCATATTGATTTAATTCTGGCAGACATTCTCCCTCGTTTTCTGCCTCCTGCACAGAGTCTCCCCCTCCCCCGTGCCCACTGCACAGGAAAAATGCCTCCACCTGGTGTCGCGGCAGACGGCCCTCTGGTGCGTCTGTGATGTGCCTCCGGGTTCCCAGCAAAAGCCAGCCTCCGTTTCTGCACAGGCCACTCTGACCGAGAGATGTGGCAAGGTGTCGCTGTCATGTGCAACAATCCACCCCCTGGCACAGCTGGAAGCTCTCAGTGGCAGAGCGAGCATGCTGGAAAGAGCCCTCTGCCCCCTTGCCACCCCCTCCACCACTTCCTTGCTACTGCTGCCCCCTCCTCCAACCCAGAGTGGCTGGTCGTGGCAGGATGCCACTGTCAGAACGCAGCAGGGCAGAAAACTGGGTGGGGAAACCTTGACTCTGAGGGCGTCCGCAGACAAAGGAGAAATAAACTACCGGTACCCTTCTGCTCTTTTTGCAGCACCATAAATCATTGTGGAAGGAAGTGTGCTGTGCACATATGCATCTGGCGGGTGCAAGATTTCATACACACACAGACATCCAACTCATAGCAAACATTTGCCTCTGGGAGGCGAGATAGCCGAGTGCAAAGAACTGTCTGCCGGCAGAGGCTCAATGGTCTCTCTCACCCCATTAACTGCTACAGGTCCGTCATGGATTAGGGTTAACCCCCTGCATGCTAGCTGAAGATTCAGTGACAGAGGTTTTGTTCAGAAGAAGCTCATTCATTTGCCAGGCGGTTTTTCTCCCCCCCCCCCAACGAGAAGCAAAGCCAAGACTGAAACTTAAGCCTTCCATTGAAACAGAGGAGGATTTACTATTTAGAATATTAACTCGTCTGCATAAGAAGTCTGTGCATGTTCAAGTTCCAGCATTATTACAGTGCTACCTCGAATTACAAACGCTTTGGGTTACAAACACTTCGGGTTACAAAGTCCGCGAACCTGGAAGTAGTGCCTTGGGGGTTGAGAACTTTGCCCCAGGATGAGAATGGAAATTGCGCGCCAGTGGCGCTGCGGCAGCGGGAGGTCCCATTAGCGAAAGCGCGCCTTAGGTTAAGAATGGTTTCGGGTTAAGAATGGACCTCTGGAACGAATTAAGTTTGTAACCTGAGGTACCACTGTATTATTGTGAAACCTCGGTTCCCGAACACCTCCATTTTGGAATGTTTCGGCTCCCAAAGGCTGAAAAACCCAGAAGTAAAGTGTTCTGGTTTTTGAACATTTTTTGGAAGCTGAATGTCCGACGTGGCTTCCGCCTGAGTGCAAGAAGCTCCTGCAGCCAATTGGAAGCTGCGCCTCGGTTGTTGAACATTTTGGAAGCTGAAGAGGCTTCCAGAACAAATTACGTTCGACAACTGAGGTTTGACTGTTTTGGTTGCAATAGTGCCATATTTCAACAAGCGTTTGCTGGATGTTAGGAGTGCAAAAAGAATGCAGAACCACCAAACATTTGCAGGTAGGGAAGTATTACTGCCACTGACCTTCATCAACAGCTGCCAAACTAAGATAATCAGGAGCAGTTGGCTTGATCAGATCGAAAGGTCCAGCCACTGCAGAATCTTGCCCATCAGGGGCTGAGGCACAACAGCAATAGCTCTCTCCACTGTTCCTCCCCAGCAACAATTACGTATCAGTTTGCCAGACTTTGGATTTATTTCAGTACACTTCTATAACAATTGGTACACTTAAAAAAAATAGCTCATTTACAAAAGTTAAGCACCCACCAAAATATAAAAGCAAATGTGAAAACCTCAAAAGCACAAAAGTGGCAGATTAATGCACAAGATAACCAAAATGTTAAAAATGCCAGGCACATAAGGAGGGGGTCATGTGCCCAAGAAAAGAAGGGGGTTGCCAGGCACATGAGAGGTGGCAAAGCTGGTGTCCACCAAACACACAGGGAAGTCATGTCACAATTGGGGTGCCACTACCGAAAAAGCAGTCAGGAACGCAGCTGCCACTACTAGGCCAAGAGTCTTGCTTGGCATGTTTCTGGCTTTTTGGTTGTTGTTTTTTAACTGCATCTGAAACTACATGAGCAGCCCAGCCCAGCCTGGGTCGTGGAAGCAAAGACCAGGATAAAGGAAGTTGCTAGCTAGACAGGGAATTGAACAAAAAGAAGCTGGAGAGCATTCAGGTGACATTGTGTGTTAGCATGCTCCAGGTTTGGAAAGCTGGGAGATCTGGGTTCAAGTTATACCACAGACCCATTTGAGGCTTATTTCTCTCAGAGAAGGTCTGTGTATACCAAGGAAGCCTGGTGGGGGGACAGGAAACAGGAATGCCTTACACTTCCTGTTTCCTCTTGTGCATCACCTTCCTTGCACAATTATTATTAATTGACTGAGCTATTTATATCCTGCCTTTTAGAACAAAGCTCTCCAAAGGCGACTTACAAACAAAGTACAAAATATGGTAATCAGCTAATAAACTATAGAGCGTATTTCAAAATCAATCCAAAAAATGCCTTATTGGGGTGTGGGGTCTTCAGACCATACCTGTAAGCAGACATAAAGGTGGCCTGGCATAGCTCCATGGGAAGCACATTGCGCAATTTAGTGGAGCCACCACTGTAAAGACCCTGTGCTTAGTGTTCACTGTTCTGCTCTCCCTTAGAGGTAGGCTGAAGTGGATATCTCAACATTTGGGGCAGGCTTATTTGATCTGAATAGCCTGGAAATGAGGCTGTTCAGTCTGAGATGCTTTACAAGAAATGTGAGGTGCAGAAAGCGCACAAATGCACTGTATTATCTGTGCATCCTCCTGCACCTGAAGTCAGATACTTTCAAATCAGGAAGAGCAGTGAACCAACACTTTTTGAAAGAGCAGGAAGCAACCTTTTAAGAAATCAGATAATCTGATCCATCTACTGTATACTGTCTGGCAAAAAAACATTTTCTGTGGCTGCAAAAAAAACACCATCACAAAAAAACACCTTATGTCTTGCAGCAAGGGGGTCTCTCTGAATGGAAAGGCTAGGGAATCTGTCCCGGCCCCACATATTATATAGGAAGGTTTTTATTTGAAACAAACAGGACAAAACAGACTGCATGTTCAGAAATTATGCAAATTGCCACTGGGTAATAATCTAGCCTAGCCTTTGGTGCTCTCCAGCTGTTCTCCCATGAGCCTCAGCGAGCATGGCCAATGGTCAGGGGTGATGGGACCTGAAGTCCATAATATCTGGAGGGTACCAGGTTGGGAGGCAGTTGATCTAATCCCCTTGAAAAATCCCATCCTTCCATATGAAATCTCAATGTAGCCCGAGGGCCGCATTCCATTCTAGGCAACGTTCTGGAGGCCATACGCCAGCAGTGGGTGTACCCCTACCTTCTCGGTAGTGGTGCCCGTCCTGTGGAACGCCCTGCCATCAGATGTCAAGGAAATAAACAACTATCTGACTTTTAAAAGACATCTGAAGGCAGCCCTGTTTAGGGAAGTTTTTAATGTTTGAAGTTTTATTGTATTTTTAATCTTTTGTTGGAGGCCGCCCAGAGTGGCTGGGCAAACCCAGCCAGATGGGCAGGGTATGTAGGTATGTATGTATAAATAAATGATGGTTGGTGGGGCCAGAAGCAAAAGTGGGTGGAGCAACAAAGGCAATCTTTACCTTTGTACACAAAGCTGCATTCTACACACATTCTGCCCCTGGGACTGAGGTCCTGCACACCTACCTGCCTTAGCAGCTGGAACAGAGGAGGTCCATCTCCTGGTGCCCTCCTTTTTAGAGGCAAACCCAGCAGCAGCAAGAGAGACTTATCATTATTTAAATGTATTTGATCATTTCATAATTATTAACAATGATACCAACACTTGTCCAGAAAAATTTTCTTCAGATCGTAATATTTGCCAAGAAAATAGGACTTAACATCAAATTACAATATTTCTTCTAAAGTAAAGCCTCAAAACCTACTTGAATTTGCCTTTGCAGAAGGAAGTTGTTTTCCCAACAATATTATTCAAGGGGCAACCAGTTTTCCCAGAATGCGTTTCTGTATTGCAGTTGTCACTCTTAGGTAAGATGGCTGTTACAGCCAAGTCCCAAACCTTAAGCTTTTCTTTCCATGAAGGGAGCAATACAACTTTCCCGCTTCAGGCCATGAACATCCTTGCAGCTGCTGACAGATCATAGAATCAAAGAGTTTGGGGCGGGGTGTCATGAGGGTCATGTAGTCCAACCCCCTGCAATGCAGGAATCTTTTATTCAACTTGAGGCTCGAACCCACAACCCTGAGATTAACAGTGACTGAGCCATCCCTTGGACACTTTAGACATGTAAGTTTCTTTCTTTGTGAAAGGAGATGGCCTTTTTGGTAGTGGCACCTATGCCTATAAAATACTCTTTCCAGTGTCACCCATGTGCCAGGCCTTTCATGACCTCAGTGGGGATTTTTTATTATCTGTGAGTTGTCGGCACAATGAATGGCAGTGGCTCCTCTTCAGGGTTTCACGAACCTTTCCCAGGTCTACCTAGATATGTCAGGGATGGAACCTGGGACCTCCTACATGGAGAGCACACAGGCCATATGCCTAGGCTGTAGGCCTTCGCTAAAAATGGGACTTTTTAATAGGATCCAGCAGGGCTCTTCTGTTCTTTACACAGAATAACCTAGCATCACCAAACCCATCCACACCCAACTGGCTCTGAATTATACAATTATTATTATTATTATTAATTTATAGCCTGCATTTTTCCCTGATGGGAATCAAAGCTAAAGAAGCGCTAAAGCATGAAAAACATAGAAGAAACTATCATTAAAAAACAATTAAACACGGATAGAATTAAAACTATATGCACATATAAAACCTGTTTAAAGCATACCAATAATTATAATAAAAACAGCACAGCACCAGGCCTTTCATTAGAAGCCATCAATTCCCTAAAGTCTGTTGGGGAAAGGTCTTCACCCTCTAGCAGAAGGATAACAAGGAGGGAGCCTGCCTAGCTTCTCCAGTGAGAGAGTTCCAAAGTTTGGGAGCAGCTACAGGCCCTCCCCTGCGTCCCCACTGAGCTTGCCTACGAGGGTGGTGGACCGAGAGAAGGGCCTCCCCCAAAGAAACCTGGACAGATTCCTATGAGGGAATAATACAGTCTTCCAGACACAGCTTTGACCTAAGCTGTGTACAATGGCTTGGGTCCTTGCGCAGGGAAGAGTGTATTTTCCAATACAAATTTGCTTGGATGTGAAGATCCTTGGATGAGGACCTTCTCTCAGTCCCACCACCATCAGAAGCACAGCTGGTGGTGACACAAGAGAGCATTTTCTGTGGGATTCCTTCCCTAGAGAAATTAGACCGGATCCTCCCTCCTTGCTTTCTACCAGCAGTCTCAGACCTTCCTCTTCAGGCAGGCCTTAAGGTGCAGACATTGGGCTGCTGTCGGGGCAAACTACATTTTAATGCTGGTTTCAAATGTGTATTAGCGCATTTTAACTGTAGTTTGTTTTTTCTTGATTTGCATTTTATAACAATGTTTTTTAAAAGCTGTGAGCTGCCCTGAATCCCAACTTGGGAGAAAGGAGCATGTGAAAGCAGGAAGATTGCACCTTATGCCTGTTTTACCTACGGTGGTGGCACAGCTTTACACGGATTGCTGGAAATTTTTTAAAGTTAGTAAAAAAGGAGTGGGAGAGCAGGAAAACCTGCTTGAAAGGGCCATCCAAGATCTTGCAAGATCTCATGGGAGCTCTTGCAGAACCTTCCCAGAGCCTGGTAAGCAAGTCATGATGGGGCTTAGAATTGGAAGGGACCCCATGGGTCATGGAGCCCAACCGCCCTGCAATATTTTGACCCATGTGGGGCTCGAACCCAGGGCCCTGAGATTAAGAATCTCTTGCTGCACCAACTGAGCTTCCCCAGCAGCTTCTACCTGTACATAAAATAACAGAAGCAACAACAACAAGAACAATATACTTGAAGAGACAGGAAGGGAGGTATTTACCATTTTGACGGCTTGGCTTAAGGGATAACCTCTCTGCCCGCCAAGCCACGCGCACCATAAATCTGGCGAGTCTTTGGGAAATGTCCCTGTTTGAATTTGGAGCTCCTGGCCTGCTGTCCTCCTATCAGGATTCAAGCAGGCGTGGAGGAGAGGCCTCATCCAGTAGCCGACAACGCAGTGGGTGCAGCTTTGCAAACAAGCTGGCACAGGCTGCGGGATGGGTCTGGACAATGAATGTGGAATTCTCTTAGGAATTAGGCCGACCCAACTGAAAGAAGAATGGGAGGCTTTTCTTGGAAGCAGCTTCCCCCCCCCCCCAAAAAAAGCTGGAAGCGCAAATGAATATGCAAGATGCAACATAAACCTCCTCCCGCCGATCAGTGCTTCCAGGGTCTCTTTTTGATTAGCCCAAAGCATTGGGCCTGCTAAGCAAGTTCTCTTTCCCTCCAGTCCCCATTTTCATTTATTTCAGGAGCACAGCTTGTCCAATTCCTCGGTCGGAGTGGAAACACGGCCAACAAGCCCAGAAGGGCCATATTTTAAGCACAGTCACGGCTTCTCCCAAAGAATGCTGGGAGCTGTAGTTTTTTTTACAGGTGTGGATTTGTTCCCCACCCATAGCGGCTCAACAATCAATCCCACGTCACAGGGAACTCTGGCTCTGTGGAAAGGGGGAAAAGGGGGTCTCCTAACAACTTTCAGCACCCACAATGAACTACAGGTCCCAGCATTCTTTGGGGGGAAGCCATGAATGTCTAAAGTGGCTGCCACATGTATGGCATGAATATGGCCATATAATTCCCAATGGAACTGGAATTCCCACTGGCCAAAGAAAGGAAGGAGATGGTTTTATCATGCTCACTGGGTGACAGCATGGCCATGCTCTTTATTGTTATGGTTGCTCTGTGTGTGGGTGTGTATCTGAGTGCATGTTTGCATGCTTACTGCGTATTTTACGCTGCATTACAAATGCTGGAATCAACCGTGCTACTTTGCATGGCCTTGCCCTTGCAAATATGGTAATGGGGAGGGGGCACTCCACCTGCTTGGGGAGCGGCTACAGGCAAGAGGTGCAGCCCCCACCTTGCACGTGGAAAGCTCTCAGGTCCAGCCCCCAAAACCTCTAGTTAAAAGGAGCAGCAGGTGAAAAGAAAGAGTCTCCTCTGATGAGGGCCCTGGATACAGGCCACTATGGGTCAGAAGGATCATACGTTTGAGCCAGCCTCCCACCACCTGATGCCCATAGCTCAGCTGGTAGAGCATGAGACTCTTAATCTCAGGGTTGTGGGTTCAAGTCCTGTGTTGGGCAAAAGATTCCAGCATGGCAGAGGGATGGACTAGATGACCCATGAAGTCCCTTCCAACTTTACAATATAATGATCTAATGGTCTAGAAGATGCTATTGGACTACAACTCTCATCAGCTCCAGCCAGGACAGGAGATGTAATCCAAAGACATGGGAGGGCACCCCCCCCCCCAAAAAAAGGTTGCCCTGACCAACTTTTCTGCAGTTCCCATCCAGATAGTTTCTTGCCTTCTTTAACTCAGTGTTCTCCATATTCTTCCCACAACACCCACCATGGACAAACGGCACCACCACAACAATAAGAGGACACCATGTACACTGAAAGCCAGCACAAAGCAATGCACATAAAAATCTAAAACTCATTCATATTTTCAAAAGGCAGGGTGAAAACATCCCATCCACTGACAGATGTGTCCAGGGAAGCTGTCTATCAGCTCCATCTGGCACTCCATCTCCTATCTGCCCATGGACTGTCTCACCAGTGGTGCATGCCCTGGTTTTCTCCTGCTTGGACTACTGCAACACGCTCTAGGTGGGGCTACCTTTGAAGGTGACCTGGAAACTGCAATTAATCCAGAATGCGGCAGCTAGACTGGTGACTGGGAGTGGCCACCGACCACATAACACCGGTCCTGAAGACTACATTGGCTCCCAGTACATTTCCGAGCACTATTCAAAGTGTTGGTGCTGACCTTTAAAGCCCTAAGTGGCCTTGATCCTGTATACCTGAAGGAGCATCCCCACCCCCATCGCTCAGCCCAGACACCGAGGCCTTCTGGTGGTTCCCTCACAGCGAGAAGCGAAGTGTGTGTGTGTGTGTGTGTGTGTTTATCTGCCACTTTTCACTTACAACTCACAAAGCTGCTTACATACCATAAATAACAACATACTAGAAAACTACAATGTAAATCATATAGAACGTTTAACAAATCATCTGAAAAACAACCATGGCTATCTGGATATCTCAGCTGGTCAGAGCATGATGCTGATGATGCCAAGGTAGCAGGTTTGATCCCCATACGGGACAGGTGCGTATTCCTGCACTGCAGGGAGTTTGGACTAGGCGACTCTCAGGATTCTATTTTTCTATCTTCACCTCCTATAAAGCACTATTGACAAAACAGCTTGAAAAATAGGCAAAACACAAACACACTCCCCCCCCCACCTCTATGAATCACAGTCTTCCACTCAAAAAGACACACATACATCATGCCTGTGACAGCAGCTCCATTCTGGGCTGGAAGGCTGGGCAAGGCAGGTGGAAGCAGCCCTTGCCTGGCGGCCAGTAGAGATTCCCACTCCCCTGGCAGTTCTTCCTCTGGAAAAAGCTCCCTTATGAAGGGAATCACAGGGAACTAGGCAGAAAGCCCGCCCCGTGGAATACCCTCCCATCAGATGACAAGAAATAAACAACTACCTGACTTTTCGTCAGCACCTTCTCGAGAAGTTTTTAATGTTGGAGGTCCCGCTGTGTTTACTATATTCTGTTGGAATCACCCAAAGTAGCTGGGGCAATCAGGTGGGTGAGGTATAAGTAATCAATAAATTATTGCTACTGATTTGATCATCAACAGCAGCAGCAGAAGCAGAACACCTGGCAGAAAATAAAATGTTTCTGCCTGGCACCTAAAGTTATGTAATCATGGCACCAGGTGGGCTTGGGAGAATATTCCATAAGCAGGGAGCCACCACTGAAAAGGCCCATCCTCATGTTGCCACCCTCCAGACCTTTTGTGGGGGGTGCAGACAGAGGAAGGTCGTGGATGACAATCCCAACAGCCCCCAGCCAGTGTGTAGAGGATGGCAGTTTAGTCTGACATTACCTAGGTAGTCCCACAGTTGCTGACTTCAGCTTGCTCAAACCCCCTCCATCCTTTGAACAGATCTCTCAGCCACGTACTGCTACCTAGGCAGACCATTGTTACTTTCACATACTGCTGTGGAAAATCACGGATATAAACCATAACAGAAGCTTTCTACAGACTTGCTTCTGAAGCTAAGATTTATGGCCCTCCTCAGCATTTGGGTCTCCTTCCACAGAACTGCCCTGTCCTAGTACCCCCAACCACAGGAGACCTAACCATGCTAAATGTCAACTATGCAATAGGTCTGCTCGGGGCCCCGCCTATCTTAAAGGAGCAAATGCACCACTTTTACATGTGCAAAATCAACGAGACTCGTCAATTACAGTATCTACATTACCTTCCAGTTCATTTCTGTGCCTGGTTCAAAGTCCCATCTATGAGGTTTGGGTCTGTTTGTGCTGGGTTGGGATGAGCAAGAGGCCTTTTATGGCTCACCTAGGCAGCCCCCCTCACTGGAAGCCTTTGGTTGCTCTGTGAATGTTTTCAGATGACATTTGGTCTGTCTGGTTGCTATCTTGAGCTGCTCTGGAATTTTAATCTTCAGGTTTTAAGCTATTTAACCTACTGCCTATTCCTTCTTGCTGACCTATCTACTTGGAGTGGGTCTCTATGAGGGCATCTGTACAACCTTCCAGGTGTTGATGAAACGCCAACTTCCACCACCAGCCCCAGACACCTGAATGATGGCAGGAATGGTGACAGGTGTAGAACAGAGGGTCTGCAGTTGCCCGGTCCCTGATATAGACCAATAGAAAACTCATTCTCTTCTCGATTTTGAATACTTCATGCAGCCAAAATAGCACATCCACACACCTGGCTTGAGAGCAGTACATGTGGAAAGGATCTAGGAGTCTTGGTAGACCACAAACTTGACATGAGTCAACAGTGTGATGCAGCGGCTAAAAAAGCCAATGCAATTCTGGGCTGCATCAATAGGAGTATAGCATCTAGATCAAGGGAAGTAATAGTACCACTGTATTCCGCTCTGGTCAGACCTCACCTGGAATACTGTGTCCAGTTCTGGGCACCACAGTTCAAGAAGGATACTGACAAGCTGGAACGTGTCCAGAGGAGGGCAACCAAAATGGTCAAAGGCCTGGAAACGATGCCTTATGAGGAACGGCTTAGGGAGCTGGCACTGGCGGAGCTAGGCTCCGCGGCACCTGGGGCGGCAAAGGAAACGCCCCGGGGGCGGGGTGTCGTGATGTCACATTGTGACGTCACGATGCCCCGCCCCCGGGGCGTTTCCGGGAGTGCCGCCGCCGCTTCTGCAGCCCCCTTTTAAGCCGAAGAGCCCGCTTTTAAGCTCTGCGGCTCAAAAGGAGGCTGTGGAAGCGGCGGTCCGACGCTGCTGCTCCCGGGGCGACTGAGCGAGCGGCAGCGCGTGGGGGTGACAAGCGCCGGCCCCTCCTGCCACTCCCCACGCTGCCGGTCACCCCGGAGCAGCAGCGCTGCACGGACGGGGTGCTCCCTCGGCTGTGCGCTGTTGCTCCTGGGGTGACGGAGGGAGCGGCAGCGCTTGGGAATGGTGGGAGGGGCCGCTGCTTGTCACCCCCACCGGCCGCTTGTCACCCCCACCCGCTGCTTGTCGCGCCTGCCACTCGGGGCATACCGCCCCCATCGCCCCCCCTAGCGACGCCCCTGGGAGCTGGGTATGTTTAGCCTGGAGAAGAGAAGGTTAAGGGGTGATATGATAGCCATGTTCAAATATATCAAAGGATGTCATATAGAGGAGGGAGAAAGGTTGTTTTCTGCTGCTCCAGAGAAGCGGACACGGGGCAATGGATTCAAACTACAAGAAAGAAGATTCCACCTAAACATTAGGAAGAACTTCCTGACAGTGAGAGCTGTTGGACAGTGGAATTTGCTGCCAAGGAGTGTGGTGGAGTCTCCTTCTTTGGAGGTCTTGAAGCGGAGGCTTGACAGCCATCTGTCAGGAATGCTTTGATGGTGTTTCCTGTTTGGCAGGGGGTTGGACTCGATGGCCCTTGGGGTCTCTTCCAACTCTAGGCTTCTATGATTCTAAGAGGATAAATAGGCTTCAGGAAGAAGCCTTGCAGAAATACCCCCTCCCCCATGAAAGCTTTGAGGGGCAAAGCAACAACTCAAAAATAGCCTATGGATTGAGCATGCTCAGTGGGCTGATTCACTATTGGGAAATGGGGGTTGGCAGAAAACCAGGGTGGGGAGGATGGAATGGAGTGTCCTGGAAGGGGGCCTGTCTGCCTTGAACCCTGAACTCTGTGATGAAACTTTGTGCTCCAGTTCCTGTTTCCTAGAGCCTGTGGCTGATTTGTCCTTTTAGTATGTTTGGATGCTCTGCTGAGAGCTACTTTCAATGCTTTATTTATCAGAAGGGTGGGATACACACCCAAGCTACAGAAAGCAAATCATCAGGTGAGAGCTGGCCCTTGGCAGCTTGCATCGAAAGGCAGAGGAAACCACGTCCCTCCCAGTGCTGTGCAAAGCAGAAGCCAGCTGAATAAAGTGTTCTTTACTACAAGAGGGAATGAGTATAGGTAGCTCTGAAAGCTTGGAGGCACGTCAAATGCTGTCTGTCTGGCTCCCATCGCAGGCAGCTGACGGGCACAAGGATCAGCCTGAGTGCTGAAGGTCAAGTTAGCGATGCTGGCGGCAGGATGAGTCTGCAAAAAGGAAGGAGAGGTGATGCAAGGACAGAGAAGGAGCCCACTGCTTAGGAGGCAGCCAGATCCCTCCTCTCAGACTCCCTGCAACTAATCCCCTTTCAGCCACGCTTTGCGGAGGTTAGTGGAATTCGCCCTGCTCAGTGCTGGCCCAGGTCACAAAACAATGCAGCGCACACAAAGGCAAGCGGTGTTGACCCTGAGATCTCAAGAGAGATGGAATCCAAAGATAAACCCAACTCCTTTGTTAGCCTTGCTAGGAATAATAGATGACTCAAATAAACATTTATCTCATCAGGAGATGTTGACATATTCGCTGGTAGCGGCTTGTGTAGAAATAGCTAGATGTTGGCATTCTGCAACAGGGCTGTCAATTGACTTGCAGGATGCTCAGGTGTGGCCTGCTGCTCTGGCCTGGAAACTGACCTTCCAGGTCAGCCAAAAGTAAAATGAGCTCTGTATCCTTTGACACCACCTGGCACCCATTCAGATCCCACAGGGGAAGCGACAATCACTTGAAACAACTTCCCCAGACTCACAGAAACATCTGGCAAGACCCAATGGCCTAGAGTCTTGTTTTAAGTAATGGCTCCAACTTTAGGATGCTCTGTTACTCCTTTTTCCAATAAATGACAGACTAGCTGCTATTGTTTATTGTATTTTAAATTATGTTTGTTACATGTGAAAAAGCAAATATTTATACTGTATATAAAATGAGTTTCAGGTGCTCCAGTGCATGACCGTGGGAAAGGGGCAAGCTCCTTTAATGGTACAGACCTGGAGCAGGATAACACATGCAGCTGAATTCTGGGACACAAAAGTCCTTCAAAATATGCAATCTTCTATATGTTGCACCTGCTGGCATTTAGGGGACTAGAAATGCGTATGTCTGCTTTTCTATAAAATACCAGGCAGATATCTCAACACATCCCTTAGATGTGAAGATGCTCAGAACGGCAAGATTGATAGATGCCAGACAAGGCTTTAGAATATGGGGTGGGGATATTTGGCTGCCAAAGGGTTTGCAGGACTACAATTGCCATCGACCATGACCTTTAGGCTTGCCGGCTTCTGGGGCTGATGGAAGCTGGAGTCCAACTTCAGTTTCAGGCCCCATCTGCACTAAATGTTTAAAGCAGTATCACACCACTTTAAACAGTCATTACTTCTGCCAAATAATCCTGGGAACTGTGGTTTGGGCAGGGTGCTGAGAGTTGTTCCTTCACAGAGTCCTCACTGCAGTTTAACAGGCAATTCATCTCTCCATGGACCTCTGGGAACTAGGGCTCTTTGAGGGAATAATTGTCTCCTGTCAACTCCATCTATGTGTGTCAACCTAACCAGGGGCGCAGCAAGGGCGGGTGGAGGGGGCGGGGGCCCCCAGGCAGCATCCCTGCTGAGGGTGACACTTTGGGCGATGGCCCCGCCCCCTGGACTTTAAATTTAAAAAAAAAAAAAAATTAAGGCTATTTTTGGCACTGCCAGGGTGGAGCCACAGGGGCGGCCAGTGAGGAGGGGTGTCACCCCCCTCGCTGGCCGCCCCTGCGGCTCCGCCCCGGCAGCGCCGAAAATAGCCCCCCCTTCCAGCGCGGAGCTCAGCATGGAGGCAAGGGGCGGGCCAGCGAGGTGGGGTGCCACCCCCTCCTCGCTGGCCCGCCCCTTGCCTCTATGCCGAGCTCCGCTGCTGGCTGGCTTGCGGAGCCGGGGCATGGAGAGGGGCACCCCTCCTCGCTGGCCCGTCCCTCTCCCTGCCCCGACTTGCGCTCCGCCAAGGGAGCCCAGGCGGCGGATTCGGGAGTCTTTGCAGCCCGCAAAGACTCCCGAATCCGCCTCCCAGCACCCCTTCGTGCAGCGGCTGCTCACGCAGGCACGAGCAGCCGCGGCACGAAGGGGTGCCGCTGCCGGGTGGCGGCTTCAGGAGTCACCCGAAGCCTCTGCCTGGCACCCCAGGGGACGGGGCGGGGTGCGTCATGACGCACGCATGCATCGCGATGCCCCGCCCCCCAGGGGTGCCTCTTGGCTTCCCGCCCCGGGCAGCCAAGGGGCTAAGAACGCCCCTGACCCCTACTTACAGGGCTGTTGTGAAGTTGAAGAAAGGTAGCATACATCCATATGCACCTCTCCAAAACCGATGAAAGGGTGGAGTACAAGTTATGGTAATAATAATAATGGCAGATATATTCCAGCTTGTCTCCTTTCCCTCACCATTACCCACTAAACTTAAGCTCTAAATGCAGTGAGTGAAAGAGAGGCTGGGAGATGAGTTCTTAATTAATGTGTCAACCTAAGGCTCTGATCTGTTTTTCTGCATGTCAAAACACAGGAATCAAGAGTGTCAGAGCCGAGTAAGTGCTCCGCTGGAGGGCAGATGGATATTAAACATGATACCTGGTGGCAACTTCCACCCCCCACCCCCCTGCTAACCGCCCCCTCACACCACCTCCCATTAAAGGAAAACGCATTCCCGTTTCCAACCAAAAGAACTTTTATATTTAAAGCAAACACTCTGTGTGGCTGATTAGACATTTGGAATATTTCCTCTGCGAACATTCCGTACCCAGACACTTTTCCACCCTGAGGGAAGTTTACTCAATTTAAGACAGACCTTTTGTCAGCTCAGGAGAACTGAAAAACACTTTTGTTCTTCAACCTGGCTCCCTATGAAAAGATCAATGTGCCTGAGACGTGCCCAAAAAAGATCTCATCCTAGTCAGGTGGTGCCAAAAGCATGGCAATGTGGCAAGAGTCAACTCTAGCCTGGCCTGTTCAACTTGGTCTATGTACTCCCAGACTGGATTGCTGCAATGCGCTCCATACAGGGCTGCCCTTGGAGACAACTTGGAAACTTCAGTTTCTCCAAAATGCAGCAGCCAGATTACTGGTTGGGGTTCCATTTAGATCTCTTAGGACCACCCTGCTTTAAAAACAGCTGCATTGGTTGGTATTTCATTTCCAGGCCCAATTCAAGGGGCTCCCATTAGCGTTGAAAGCCCTAAACAACTCAGTCCCGGAATACCTGGAGGCAGAGATTGGCAGAGGGGGGCCCTCTTGGTAGTTTCTGCACTCACAGAGGTCTGCAGGGGGAGGGGAGAGGGGAGAGGTGCAGCACAGAGGTGGTGATGGAAAGTTAAGATGATGACTTGGCCGCAAGAGGAAGGCAACTCAGCTCCGAAAACCTCATGAGCTGGAAGAGAACAACTGCTGGACAATGGCAGCT
Organism: Lacerta viridis; assembly: GCA_900245905.1. Lineage (NCBI taxonomy): Eukaryota > Metazoa > Chordata > Lepidosauria > Squamata > Lacertidae > Lacerta > Lacerta viridis. The sequence goes on from OFHU01004575.1 coordinate 21,867, forward strand.
AAGCAGAACAAAAACAGGAGATTATGGCCATTTTAAGGTTCGATAAATTAGTCTCCAGGGAAGCAAGCCATCCCAGGCAGCAGTTCCAGAGCAAGCAAGAGCCATGATTTCGATATTAGTTTATGACCTGAATTGTAATGAAAAGTCAACCCCTTTTCCCAGCACCTGGGAAGGTACATAAAGGAAGATGCACTATTTCGGGCTGCCTGGGCCCAAGCTGTATACGGCTTTATATGTCATAAAACCAGCCCTTTGAATTGCAACTGCATGAAGGAGGTCCAGGGGTCAGTCACTGGCATCTCTCATTAAAGGGCTCAAGGGAAGGGGAAGATGTTGCTGTCCCTCATAGAGCCACAATTCCCAGAGTGGTTTAGCAATCAATTCATCTTCACAAGGGACTCCGTAATAATAATAATAATTTATTACTTATACCCCGCCCATCTGGCTGGGTTTCCCCCTTCTGGGAGGAAAGCAGGGGGTCACCCTTAAACTGCAGCTCCCATAATTACTTGCAGGGGGGTGGGAAGTCATGGTTGTTTAAAGTGGCAGAGTGTGAATATAGCCTTAGTTAACTGCACCCCTTCTGGACACACACACCCCTCGTATATATGAGATAGCAGAGACCCAGGCCACATCACACCACACATTTAAAGTACTATGCTAACACAGTCATGGCTTCCCCTAAAGAATTCTGGGAATTGTAGCGTACTAAGAGACGCGGGTGGCGCTGTGTTCTAAACCACAGAGCCTAGGGCTTGCCGATCAGAAGGTCGGCGGTTCGAATCCCCGCAATGGGGTGAGCTCCCGTTGCTCGGTCCCAGCTCCTGCCCACCTAGCAGTTTGAAAGCACATCAAAGTGCAAGTAGATAAATAGGTACTGCTCCGGCGGGAAGGTAAATGGCGTTTCCGTGCGCTGCTCTGGTTCGCCAGAAGCGGCTTAGTCATGCTGGCCACATGACCCGGAAGCTGTCTGCCGGCTCCCTCGGCCAGTAACGTGAGATGAGCGCCGCAACTGGGCCTAATGGTCAGGGGTCCCTTTAAGGGTGCTAAGAGTTGTTTTCCTGTGAAGAGGGACTGACTATTAAACTGTTCTGGGAATTGCAGCCCATGGGAAGGAATAGCAGGGTCTCCTAACAACTCTCAGCACACTTCACAAACTACAGCTCCAGAAATTATTTGGGAGGAGTCATGCCTGTTTGAAAGCCGTATCGCAATGCTTTAAACCAGGGTGGATTTGATTTAAATCAAATCGATTTAAATCACTAGTCAATAAGACTTGATTTAAATCATTTTTTTTTACAGAAAGACTCATTATTGCTGGTATAATCTTAATATTTACAACCAGATGAAGGTTTCATTTTTGGAATAATAAATTTTCAGAGTAGTTTTTACAGTTATATCAAAAATTACTGATTTGGTTATACTATTAGAAATACATAGACAGATAATTATGAAATTATGGTGAGGTTTAATAAGTTAACTAATGTAACTTAAATAGAAAACTCTCTTTAGAAATATTTTCCCTCCAAAAGCATTTTATTTTAAAAATCTGATTTAAATCATTGATTTTTATCCACCTTGCTATAAACATAAGGTGCCAAGCTGCCATGGCTCTTGCAGACTTATTTGCCTTGTTGAGACGACTTTGGTCTTTGAAAGACATTAGCTGCCCCTGAAAATATGTTTTTACAAAAGCATGAAAATTAGTAGCATTGTGCTGTTTTGCAGAGAGAATTTGAATCACAGAACTAGAGTCTTAGAGTTGAAAAGGACCCCAGGGTCATCTAGTCCAACCCCCTGTAATTCTTGCTTGTTTGTTTTCTTGTTCTGCTATAAATACTCTCTGCCCTTGAAGATGCAAGCCAAGAATTGAGGGTGGCATAATGCCTTTGGGGAAAACACACCCTCAGAGACTTTTCTCAACCTCAATTTTCTACCGTTATCTGTTTTAATTACATGCCTCAGAGTTTCTAAAGGAAATCCGATTATTGATAAAAAAAAACCCTAGGAGTCACAAAGCAGCCTCAGCAATGATATACTGACCTATTTTTACATTTTGCAATCCTAGACATTCAACATTGCACCTCCTTGTTAATTGCATTTTAAATGTTTTGCATTTTTTAATGTTTTGCCCAAGAACTTTAATTCTTTAAGACTTGCAATACTTTCCTGTATTAAAAAGGAGATTTGCATTAGCAAACACCCTAAAAATGAAGAAAGGTGTGTAGGTGTATGGGTGGGGTGTGTGTGTGTGTGAGAGGGGGGGGGGAGAGGAGACATAAAGCAGTTTCATTGAATTGGCCCCATTATCTATAAAACAAGATACTAATGATTTTCCATTGGCATATAGAAAAAAATGAATGCACACAAACCTTTCTGCCAGCCCAAACTCTACTGCTCCATTTTTCCTAGCAGTGCACAAATGGTCAGAAATGTAGGTGGGCCTGATCCACCAAACGTCTCCCAGAAGCTCCCTCTGCTTTCCAGGTGTTCAGCTGGTATGTCTCTCTCTCCAGTGCTGCCTACCAAGAACTTGTCCCTAATATTGCCTCAACATGAAGCCAAATTAGCAAAAACAAAACAAAACAAAACAATCCCCTCTACTGTATTTTTGCAGTGATCAAATAAATTACACATTTCACCACTGGATTGAGGGAGGTCTTAGTATGATTGTTACTAATTTTGGATTTTTTTAAATTAATTAAGCCATTTATCTGGTGGAAGTAATAATGATATATACATATTGTCAGGGAACTGTCCCCAGCACAGCGCAAGGTGGTGGGAGGGCTCTCGGGATGCTACAGAGAGCCCCGGCCCCACCTGACCAGCAGCACCTCCTCTGGCAGCGGAGGGAGCAGCGAGGCTTCCAGCGGGGAGGGGCATGGGATTCAGGGGATGGAGGGTTGAGGCTCTGAGGATGCTGGAGAGACCCTGCACTCCCCTGGCCCAAGGGGCGAGGAAGGAGGCACACAATTTCCGTCGCCCCAAAGGCGTTGAGGGGTGAAACGAAAGGATGGGAGGCGGAGTTCGTATACCGAAACTCTTTTGTTGGGGTCAGAACCAGAAGGGGCCATTCCTGGATTCTGCCGACATTTGATACAGACATGAACTTGTTAGCTCTGCACTGTACATAGTATGCACAATAAAACTACTAAAGGAAAAGTCGTAGTTTTGCCTGGTTACTCATGAGCAACTAACCGAGGACCTTACACATATATATCACTAAACCTGTTTTCTCTGGTGTGTGTATACGTGTTAAGAAATGGAAAGAGATTCGAAGCAGACTTAATTAAGCCAAGCTGCCTGGCCCCTGTTGAAGAATGGCTTCATCAAACTGAGTGTTGGGTTCCTTGTACAGTTTTATTGCAGGATGTAAGACTTTGGGGGAGAAAAGAGCCTTGTAAAAAATAAGAAAACAGGGATAATGTTGTGAAAAATGGCCAGGCTGAGTCGGGGAGAGAGAGAGAGAGGAAGGGTGGGTGGGAGTTCTCTGACCTTAGCATTTTTCTATCACCTCATTCTGTTATCTCTTCCTCCCTGAAATGCAGACCTCTCCTTATCAGATGAAAACTAAACATTTGTTTTTCAGCAAGCTATTTGGAAAGAACACTTATGACATTACTAAGTGGGGGGGGGGATAATAATGGGGGTGGGGAAGCTTCTCTCTGTACACTGGAAATTCCTTGTTGGAAGGGAGTTTGAAAACTATATTGAACAGGTGGACCAAGTATCACTGCTAAAAACTCTCTCAGTGACAGCAAGTGTGGAGGAACATCCACCTCCCCAGAGTCAGGGTCTTCAGGTGTCCTCATTTGACCTGTGAGGGGTGGGTCGGTGGGGTTACTGTTTTGTTCTGGTTTTTATTATGCATTTTGTGTTTTCATCTTTTCTCCTCAATTATTACTCTTGAGTAGCATTATAATTATTGATTTTTTGCATCAGGTTTAAGGTGCATACAAGTAAAAAGTGCAGGACAATATTAATAGCAAACAAAACAAACAAGTGTGGGACAATCAAATTTTAAATCAGCGACAGGCAGGTTCTGTAGCTTGCATTTTTATGTTGTGAACTGCCCTGAGAGCTACGGATGAGGGCTGGTATGCAAATTTAATAAAAATAAATGAAGGAATAAAATTTTGGCCCAACCAGGCCCACCTGCCCTTACACCAGACATCAAGCAAAGCTGTGCCTGGTCTGAAAAAGGTGTTGCGGGCTGAGCAGCAGCAGCAACAGCAGCACCTGCAAAGCCCAGAGCCACACAGGTCGCTTCGAAGTTGAAGTTGAACATTAGTGCTTGCATATTATTATTATATTATTATTATTATTATTATTATTATTAATTAATTTATTCCTGCCCTTCACCCTAAGGCCCAGGTTACAGCCATTTGAAATACAATTTTAAAAAACAGTTAAAACAAATTATAGTCACAAGTGTGTGGGTCCACTTCTCCCCTCCCCCCCCAAAAAGTCTCACAGGTATTGTTAGAAGGTAAAGAGGTGTGTATTCAGCGTATAACAGCGCTGGGCCCTGCACAGTGCTGGGAAAAGCAGTTATCAAATTTCCTAGTTTCTGAGAACATTTTCTCGGAACAACAACTCAGTAACCCTAGGAAATTGGCTACAAATCCTCAGCATACTGCAAAAACATAATAATCCTGGCTCATACTGCTGGAAAGAGTTCTGGCTGTTTATTTGCAAAGTTAAGGGGGTCAGTTCTCTGCCCCAAGGAGTTGCCATCAAAACCCCAGCACAGGGGAGGGAGCAGAAGGAAGGAATATTTTAAGGGTGAACACTCCGTTTGTTAAGGGGCTGCCATAGGCAATACCTTATGTCCCAAACTCTACCATAGCTGCACATGGAGAAGGGAGATTAGTAGAGATCCCTTTCAGAGAAGCTTGTCTGTTTTCCCCAGCCATCATAAGAACTTCAGCGTTCTCCTGGATGCAGTTCCAAAACTCCTGTGTTAGCAACATCACAGTCCTTGAGACTGCAAAGGCCACCTGTTATTTCCACACTCCACACAGGACAGGACAGGACAGGACACAACACAACCTCCTTATTTCCCACTGCCAAAAGTCCAAACAGTAATGATTGATTGATTGAGAAATAATAAACTCTGATATTGTAACCCCAAAGACAGAGGGAGAGACAGACAGACATTTCAGCAAATTAAGAGGTGGGAGTCTTTACCTGCTGCAGCATTTGTGGCCCAATTCAAGCCTCAAGACATAAAAATAAGGAGACAGAGCAAGATGATAACATCTTGGTACCAACAGAGAATTATATTTGTTCCTGAACAATTTCTCCAGTATACTAAAACACAATTCTCTCTTACACAATGCCTGTCTTGTGCAGCTGCCAAGGTCACCCAGACCTTGCTATGGGAAAACGAGGTGGCGCAAGTTTTAACATGTAGATGCAATTACATGTACTTCCCCCCACGTTTTCTCCAGTTAGAATCCCCAACCGCCTGCAACACCCTCTCCCCAAAATACCTTATGCTGCATGACACGTGCTCACGCTGTTCCGTGCTTGCGTTAATGTGGCGTTCAGGGGAAAGGGAGAGAGAATGCATTTTTCAGAGGGCAACGTGGCATTTCAAGAGTCATCTGCGCAGAAATCTCAAGTCCCAGGGAGCTCAGAGGGCACTGTCATTTCACAAATGATCTCAAATGGGTCTCATGACATTTAAGGCATTCAGACAGTCTGGGTCTTGATGATCTCTGGGAACAGTCACTCCCCAGCACTTAAGACCTTCTGATACAGTTCTGCTCCAGATTCCAAACTCCAGGGAAGTTAAGGTAGCCTCCCTGAGCCCGGTCTTTGGATTGGGAAGGGCGGGGTAGAAATAAAAAATTATTATTATTTATGGCCACCCCAAAAGTCTGGAATTCTCTCCTGAGAGATATGCATGCAGCTTCCTCTCTGTTGGCTGTGATTTTTATATTTATAAACCACCATCAATATGGACAATGCTTTATAGCAGGGAGGGGAACCTGGTGCCGGGAGGACGAATGCAGCCGTCCTGGACTGTCTGGCCTTTGGAGGTCTCCCCAGGCCACACACCCCTCAATGGCACTGCTCTGTACCCTCCTCAAGTGCTTTTGCCTGGTTGGAATGTGTCCCTGAACTCTGACAATGCCTCTTGCTTGCTTGGATGGGGGACAGAGAGGCGGCTGCCTGAGCAGATTAACACAGGGGAGGACTTTGGTACCATCATGCCCTGAGCAAGGGTGCTGTTTGTGTGTTCCCCTTTGCCTTAGGGGAATCTGCTTAAGAGTCCCCACCTGATAAATTATTTTCACAATAATTCCTTTTGGTACATTTGCTTTTTCATGGCTCTTCTTAGTAGGTACACCTGTACAAAGGTAGTGTTTTTATCATCATCACTTTGCATCCTTCACCTCAATGACCGCACTGGTGCTGGATTAACGTTTGTTGCCCCATCCTACTTTTGGTTTCTGGCTCTGCCTGCTAATGACACGTGGCCCTTGGGAAATGGTGCACTTGGGCTGAACAGAGCTTCCCACCCCTGATTCATAGGGCAAAGCCTTCACTTTTCAGAAATAGCTCTGTTGTTTTGTGTGCCCTTGGCATTTCATTTTGTTTGACATTGAGGCAAAAGGCTCTGTTACTCGACTATGGCTTATTCCTGGATGCACCACACTTACTTTCCTCCTAGCGAAGGTCAGAGGCAGTCCTGAACCCAGGACTTTGCAGGCAGAACATCATGTTGAGTCAGACCCTTGGTCTATCTAGCTCAGCATTCTCTACACTGACTGGCAGCAATGGCTCTCCTGGGTTTCAGGCAAGTGTCTCTCCCAGCCCCACCTGGAGATGCCCTTGGGGACTGAACCTGGGACCTTCTCTATGAGAGGAAGATGCTCTACCAAACCACCTTTCCTCCAAGAAAGTGCTATTTAGCAGTATCACCATGGCTAATCACCCATGTTGGACCTCTCCTTCATGCTTGCTTGTTTAAAAAAGCATCATTGGAGGTTTTTAAAGCAGAGGTTGGATGGCCATCTGCCATAGATAATTTAGCTGAGATTCCTGCATTGCAGGGGGTTGGACTAGATTACCCCAGGGGACCCTTCCAACTCTAAGATTCCATTATCTCTTTTCTGTTAGTCACCCCAACTTTAGAAAGGCTTGTGGGAGCACCTACTCTCTGGAACTACGTTTGCATTGGTGTGCGTTGCCTGGCTGATTCTATCCCAGATGAAAAAAAGCTAATTAAAAACAAAACTTTCCTCTTTAAAAAGCCCCAATTAGGATGCAGGGGCTGGCTTCTCCCCCTTGCTATTCCAGCTAGCTGCCTGCCTGACTTAGATGATGTGCTGCACTTGTAATCTATTTTATCTGCCGTCAATGATTTGTTGATCTCTTTCGGAGCCTGCTGCTAATCAGGCAGTTGCATGCATGCATAAATATAGGAACAAGCATGTTGTTATTAAAAACTGTTTTCACACAGAGCAAAATAGTAATACAATAATTATTGGGGTGGAGACAGCAGGAAGTTGGTATTTGGCAATTGGAGAGAAACCTGCCCTGCACCTGCCTGGAATAAATAGGCATGGATGTTTAATATAGCATGCACTAAATGCCCCACAGTGCACAACAGTGCAGAACCCAGAGACCCAGAACAGAGACAACTTATTTCTGTTGAGGGCCACATTTCCACTGGGGTGATCTGTTGGGGGCTGCATGCTGGCAGTGTTGGTACTGAGGAAGAGACAAAAATTGGATTATCGGATCTGGAATAAAGACTGTCCTGTTTCAGAATTCCCAATCCTAGGAAGGCCTACTGAGAAGCAAGCCCCATTGGGTTGGATGGGGTTGTTCTCAAATAATATTACAAAGCTTCCACCCGCCCCCCCCATTAGACAGACATGATGGACAGACAGATGCAGAACAGTATGTCATCATGGAAGACTAGAGCATATTCAGAACCTAAAACAAAGTTGGGGCTGCAGGATGTCCACCCATACTTTATTCATTTATTTTTATTGAAGAAGAGTTTGGATTTGATATCCCGCTTTTCACTACCCGAAGGAGTCTCAAAGCGGCTAACATTCTCCTTTCCCTTCCTCCCCCACAACAAACACTCTGTGAGGTGAGTGGGGCTGAGAGACTTCAAAGAAGTGTGACTAGCCCAAGGTCACCCAGCAGCTGCATGTGGAGGAGCGGAGACGCGAACCCGGTTCACCAGATTACGAGTCTGCCGCTCTTACCTTTCCATTCCAACAAGGAGCACTTGGTGAGATGTACTATATCTTCAAAGCAAGGGAAGTTACACTACAAACCATAATAATCCCCCCCACCAACAACACATGATGTGAGAAGAGAGATGTGGTTTCAGGTATGCTGCTGGGTTATCTGATATAAAAAGGGCTTCTCGAAGGACATTACATAATAGGCTATTCTGAATTCAAAGTTTAGAATTGGGGACGGAGAACCCCTAGCCAGCCCACAGGCCAGATGTGGCATAGCAAGCTGGCTAGCTGATTTGGCCCATGACCTGCCACTCAGCTGACATGAGGGGTGGTACAGGCAAAGTGCACAGCTGCCAAGGCACCATCTTGCGAGTGCACATTCAGCACTGTTTAAAATTTGCCACCAAGTGAAAGCTGGCTGCTTTGGGGAGGGGCCAGATTGACTAGCAAGCTCCTTGAACTCTGGCAATGCCTCCCACCTGCCTGGATGGAGGTTAGAAAGGACTCTCTCTCTCTATGTGTGTAGAAAGTTGCCTACGGCACAAAGGTAACAACCACATTCATTGCCCTGCATCTGGCCTCGTTCTCTGCTGGCATGTGGTCCCTGGAAGGTAATGTGGCCCTCAGAATGAAAGTGCTTCTCTGCCTCTGAGGAAGAGTATGGCGCTATTCTTATGCCCATACGGCAGAGGGGAAGACCGAGGCTGAGGCACTTGCCGCAACCTCATGTGTTTTAAGGCCAAGAAACAGGGATTTTCTGCTTCACAGCTCAGCCAGCAATAGTGGCATCCAAGCAGCAGCCACAAAAGGGGAAAGGGTTGGATAGAGATGCCCTGTTCTCCTGGCATCTACATGCACCAGCAGCCAAGATGCCTCTCACTCCTCCATGTGCTTCAGGCTCTCCACACCACACGCAAGCCAGCTGCAAGGGTTTCTGAATGCTGACATTTCCATGACAGACCAATGAAAGCACTTCTGCATGCTGAGCTTAAACTATAGACCTTGCTCCCTTAGGAGGCAGTGATGGGCACCTACTTGGATGGCAAATTCATGGAATATGAGCTCTTCAACGGCTACTTGCCACAAGGGCTATGTTCTCCCTCTATGCTTCCAGGGGCACCATGCTTCTGAACCCCAGTTTGGTGGGAATCACAAGTGGGGAGAGAGGCTGTTGTGCTCAGGCCCTGCTTGTAGGCTCCCCATTGGGGCACCTGGTTGGCCACTGGGAGAAGAGGATGCTGACCAGGTGGGCCTCCTCTGGCCTGATCCTGCGATCCTCTGTTGGACTGAGGATTTCCCCAGCCCAGCTGAAGATGGAGGGGACTGAATCTGGCCCCTTCTGCATACAAAGGAAGTCCTCTACCACTGAGCTATGGTGGGTAGGATCTTTCAAACGGTGTGACCCTGAGAAGAAAGCAGGGGAACTGTCAGCATAAAAGGCCGTTACTTGGGAAGGTGCCAGTTAGAGTTGGAAGAGTCTCCAATGCACACAGGCAAAGAGAGGGAGACACAGACAGATCAATTTTTGACAGCCCTACTAATTCCTCAGAGCCAGCAGTTCTGCCACAGGATTTCTTTTGTCTGTGAATTGACCCAGACATTCAGATTTCAGCTTCGTCTTGGCAAAATCCAGGGGACTGCCATGCTCTTTACACCCTTTGGCTGGATTTGCAGACAACGACCCGACCTTGATCTTTACCAAAAGCTTAAACCTTCACCTTAAGGGCACGGCACACGCACTGGCCTGAATCTCTCCGACTGTCAGATTTCTTCTCCTCTCCCTTCAACAGCGGCTTCAACTGTGAAAATAACCCAGCAAAGGCTTTGCTGCCACGCAGGTGCGCCTCTGTGAAAGTGGACCAAAGCAGGGGCAAATTAAAAAAGAAAGGAAGTTGTCAACCCTCCTGTAGGTTGAGACTGAACAAAAATTAGCATTTATTTTATGTGGAAGATTAGGTCAGTTCCAGGAGGAAAGGTCTGGCAGTGGCTACTAGTCAAAGCAGCTAAATGAAGTCTCCAGGCCTAAGGCAGTCTACCCTGGATACCAAATGCTGCAGGTGTGAAGAGAGGGGTCTTCACACCCTACTTATGGGCTTCTGTGAGGAGCCTCCCAGGGCACTGTGAGAAGGAGATACCTTGGCATACCTGAGCAGTGTTCGAAATTCAGCAGGCACCTGGTTATCAACCACTTGCACCAGGATAGAGCCTGATGACTCCTGGGGATCCTGGCTATTGGCTGCTTTCGCACACTACTGGTAGCAGCACATCCTGTTGAATTCTATCTGTTATATTTTATCTGTGCAATCAGCATGGATTTCAGGAACCAAACAGTTGAAAAATACGGCGTTCGAACTGTCTGGCTACAAAATGGCAACTAAGCATTCACTTTCGGCGATTGTAACCCTGGTTTAAGGAGCTATTTGGCACCTGGCTTATATACCTGAGCTTCTAACAGTGCTGAGCAGGGTTATCCTAAAAAGGGAATTGGAAATGGATTTCAGCTAAACAGTAGGGGAAACTTCCTAATAGTATTTGGTGTTTGAGAGTAGAACTAGCCACCTTAGGATTATTCTTATTTATTAAATTTTTGGGTGCTGGGGGAAAGAGGACTCTTCTTTGCTGGAGGGATCTAAGCAGGGGCTAATTTCACTCTGCACTGGACCTTTAGCCTGGCGTCACAAAATCTCTGGAACTCCCTGCTGTTAAATATTAGAGGGGCAGCATCTCTATCGACTTTTGGGCACCAAGAAAAAACCTTCCTCTCCAACAAAAGCCTTGGGAGTGAGTGTGTATCTTATCACAAATATCCAGGTAACCAGCTTTATCATTTTTTCTTGTGAATGTAACATCCCACAACACTGTTAGTTTGGTTCAGTTTAGCTATTATGTGTCTCAAAAAATTCTATTTTACTCTTGGGTCATATGGATAAAATTTAATAAAAATACTCAAAAAGCAAAGCTTTGTGAATCTTTATCCCACTCTGCATCTGCAGCAGGACAATTTATAACTGTTTTTATCTGTGGAATTGGTTTTAATGATATTGCATTTTATACTGAATTGCTTATAAATCTTTTACACAGGGAGCTGTACTTATTTGTTTTATAATTGTGCATTTTTTAAATTGTTGTAACCCCCCCTGTGTGAAGGGTGAGTAAGAAATCAAATCAACTGATTTGTAAAAATGTTACATGTTGGAAAAAATACGAGAGAGACATTGTACATACCTCTGTAAATCAAGAGAATCTTTAATAAAAAATACTTTAAAAAATAAAATAAAATAATGAATGAAATGGATAGTAAATGGCCTTTTTCCCATTAGGCAGAAGGTCCATGCGACAGCTGCAAAGCAGGTAGAAATTCAACAGGAAAAGCTTGTCATGGGGAAATGTTTCTCCTGCTCAATTTGCAGTGAAAGGAGGCAGGTTTCCTCCTAACACTCACCAACCCAATTGGGACTTGGGCCACCTTCACAGCATGCATTTAAACCACTACTTTAAACAGTCGTGGCTTCCCCCCAAAGAATCCTGGGAGCTGTAGTTTAAAAGGGGTGCTGGGAGTTGTTAGGAGACCTCTCCATTCCTCCTCACAGAGCCATAGGGACTGATTCTTAAACCACTCTGGGTTTAGCACAGTGGGAATAGAAGACATGCCTTCTGTTTTGATCTCCAAGAAGGAGCACACATAAAATAAATTAAAGAAAAACATTTTTTTGAAATGAACTTATTTTGGATAGAACGTTTCCGTTTCCTTATCAACAAGAACTGGTTTAAGGAGGGGCGAGGGGAAGAACAGCTGTTTGCACAAATATAACCCTTTTGCTTTTTAAAGTCTTTGCACATACAAAAACATTGGAGGGCTGCTTGTTGAAGTTTTACTTAATACTCCTCTCCCCGCTGTGTCGCATGTCAGGCACCGTTCATACCATGCCTCAGTACTCTTAAGGCAAAGCGCCCTGTGAGGAATCAGAAACTGGTTTGCTCCAACCAAGGACAGAGGCTTGGGTTTCTTACAAAGCACTTGATCTGCCCTGTCACCCAAGGTGAGAAGACAGGATCTCATTCATTACAGCCTCTGTTTCTGCAGGGATGGATTTCTAAATCACAATTCCCCTTTCCCCAGGGAGCTGACGGACTTGGAGCACGGCTAGACCTTAAGACTGCACAAAGGCAGCCCAAGGTCCCCAAACCTTACATCACGAAGTTAACTTCTGTCCCCTAATCTGTGGGATCCTTTAACTCAACCCTTTGCAACGGTGTAGAGCAGGGGTAGGCAACCTAAGGCCCGTGGGCCAGATGCGGCCCAATCGCCTTCTCAATCCAGCCCACAGTCCGGGAATCAGCGTGTTTTTACATGAGTAGAATGTGTCCTTTTATTTAAAATGCATCTCTGGGTTATTTGTGGGGCCTGCCTGGTGTTTTTACATGAGTAGAATGTGTGCTTTTATTTAAAATGCATCTCTGGGTTATTTGTGGGGCATAGGAATTCGTTCATTTCCCCCAAAAATATAGTCCGGCCCACCACATGGTCTGAGGGACGGTGGACTGGCCCACGGCTGAAAAAGGTTGCTGACCCCTGGTGTAGAGGTATCACTAACATTATCGAGTTAAGGTCTATTTGTCTGGAGTCCAGAGGGCCAAGCACTGAAATAAGTTTTTAGCCTTATCCGTTGCTAAACTGCCCTGCATAACTCACACACAGCAATTACGTTTTTGGAAACATTAAACAGCCTACCCCCCCATTTTTTTCTTTAGCGCTGGGGACAACACACTCCTAGGAGAGCTTGGGTACTAAATTTAGGGCAGCAAAAATAATTGACTGTCCCAACTCCCTGACTTGCCGAGCCTCGAATCATGGCCGCGATGGCTGAAAAAGAGCCAAGTCCTGCACTTCAGGTAAAGAGCAGCACTTCACAGGTGAAATGTGTCTGTACAATTTCATAACTTGGAAATGGGATTTCTGCACATAAATAGTTGCTTATGGAAGGAAGGGTATTAATAGCTACCAGTCCTGATGGCTGCAGCATCTCTGGGGCAGGGAATCATCTTCAGCCTGAGGGAGACACATGCCAAGATGAGGCAAGGCCAGGGGCAGGCAAAGTGGGCAGAGCAATAAATGCAGAAGTTTCTTTTGTATAATAGACTAGTTTCTATGCAGCTTTCCATCCTCTGTCCAAGGGAGCAATAAGCAATGTCAGACACTTTGCCCCAGCAAGTTCTCCTGGTGTGTGTTTTTAAAGAGAGCACCACTTTTTTGCAGACACTGAGCTGATTCTCTATTCTCACTAACTATGAACTGTCACCAAAGTTTCTTCTCGGCTACAGATCATAGCTAGCAAAGAGAGCTTAACCACGAGTTCCAGTCAAGATGACATGGTTTAATGCAGCATGGCTCATGCATGCCGGGTGTGGGTGTGGAATGTTAGATAGGAGGAGATTGGCCACCAGATTTGGCTAGCATGTCATCAGCAAACAAGATCACATAGTTAGTATGCCTTCCCAGGATTGTTCAATTGTTCAAATCCTGTGTGTGTGTGAATTTCTATTTTGTGCTCTGGGAACCTTCTAACAGTGTGTTTTTATGCGTATTGACTCTGCTTAAGGTGGCTGTCTTACATGTAGAGAGAGAAGTGCATTCAACAACTTGCAGCTTACTTTTAAAACCCTAAAAGTCTTTGGGAGTAAAATATTTGCAGGAACCACTACTCCCCTATAAACCTGTCCCTCCTGCTCTAAGTGGAGCAAATGAGGCTCTCCTGCTGGCTCCTCCTCAGCATGAGGTGTGTTGTTTGAGCCCCGGAAAGGGCCTTTTCAGTGGTGACTCCTCATATGTATATCTCCTTTCATAAATGTGTGTGTCTGGCCCCAACTCTCCATTAAGTTAAGATGCATCATTTTTTGCATGAGTATGGAGGAGATCTGTCTGCCTGTTGCTATTTGTAATCCTGTTTTAGTGTTCTGTTATGTATTTTTAAAGGATTTTACATATTTTCATCTATTTGTCTGCTGCGGCTTGTGCAAAAGGCAGTGTATAAATTACCTAAATAAATTACTCTAGAGTAAGAAGGCACTGTAAATGAGTAATGCACATTGTAGGTTTTTCTTCCACTCGCTTAGTTCCCTCTCGTGCCACTACACATTGTTTTTACCAAGTTAGTGTTCCAAACATCACTTGCAAAACTTTTTGCCAATAAAACCTAAAAGTATACATGATATCTGTGCCAGAACTGCACCTAGCCACGTGGCGCTATTAGGCTTCTGGATACAAATTGTTCTGTTTTGTGTTCTACACAAGGGTGTGTTTAAAAAAAAAAAGTGGGTGGGGGGAGGAGGAGAGAGAAATTCCTGATACAAATACAGTAGAGGGGGCTTCCTTTTCCAACTGCAAGTCAAAGGCTATCTGTAATAAAATGAAAGGAACATGCTGTACTGACGAGAGAGAGAGAGAGAGAGAGAGAGAGAGAGAGAGAGAGAGAGAGTCAGATTTATGCATCGCCTGAACAGAACAACATACACAGATTGGTTGCATGGAAAAAACACAACTACTTCTGCCCTCAAACAGACTGGGAACAGGAAGCAAAAAGGAATTAGGCAGCCCTGGCCTCTCTAAGGCCGAGAGAACAGGAAGAGCAACTCCAGGGGGCGGGAAAGAGAACTGGTACTCAAGCCGAATGACCACTGCCATAAATCTACAACACTTTCTGAAGCTGAAGCCTGCAGCACATGCTTGCCACTGATGTGCAGTATTCTGCACGAAGGTTTCAGAGCTGCCATTTTGCCCAATCGCTGTTCACACAGATACAGGTGCCCTCTCCATGCAGGCTCCTCCTCAGTTTCCAGAAAATCTGCTCTGCAATGTATTGCATATTTTATATAAAGTGGTTTTCTCTAATGCAATTGCCTTTCTTTCCTTTGCTTTTCTGCTTCGGGTCAGCCTAAATATGTGGGTCAGAAAGTGGAGGCAAGATGTCAGGCTCCCATCTCATCTGCCTGAACTTTGCCACCTCCTAGGTCTGCAAAAGAACTGCTGACGTTCAAAGATTTGCATCTCCATTTAAGACACTCTCCTCTGGGGCTCATGTTGCCATCGCTGTCCCACTCCATCCTCCCAAGGCTCTGCCTTGTCTCCAAATGCCCCCTGGGGAAGGGTTGGTGGTGGGTTTCTCATTTTGCTGCGCCAAGAACAGAACAGTAAACAGCAGTCGGCAAAAGACAGGCTGGTTAGGCGCCAAAATCCCAACTCTTTCTCCTTTAAAAAAAAAAAGTGAATGAAAGAGAACGCCTTGCCTTAGGAAGGCAGCCAGCCGGCCCCCGATCATGAGGCTGTTTTCCGAGCTGAACAGAGATCTTATTGACACAGCTTAGGCCCTTCTGCAAGACATTGGACAACAGATTGGATTACACATACTCACACTCAGCATCATTTTAGACACCGAAAGGGCTCTGGAATACGGTAGCCAAACCCTGCGAGAGTCAAGTTATGTTGGTTAACATGGGGGGACGGGACCCTGTTAAGCCCCAAAACCATGCTTCTCCAAGAGACTCAACACAAGCAGCCAAGGATGCTTTATTGCAAGGAAACACTTCAGGTGTCCCTGCAGAACACCTTGGTACTCAACATGAGTGACATGTCGCCAAACTGTATTGGCACATCACAGGGCAGCCACAGTAGAGTTTGCGCTGACCACTGAGCCAAACCTGCCACTTTTTGCACCTTGTTTGGCTGGCTTGGTAGGAAATGAGGCCTCAGCGTTTCTGCCAAACCATGTTTTTCTTTAAAAATTGGCTAATTTTTAAAAGCATGATGAGAGTAAGTTGAGGCGGAATTCCTGATGTGTCAAACATGTTGCGCATCCTTGCCCTGAAAAAAAAAATCAATATATTGTGTATATGTATAGCCAAACAATATATTTTTTTGTTTCAAAGCAAGGAGAAGCAAAATGCTTAAGACATCAGGAATGGGTGATTTCCCCCTTGCTTGCACCAGAAAGAAGACAGGAGATGCCCAATCAGACTTTACCCTGAAAACTTGGCTGGGAAATCTTGCTCATTTGTTTTCCTTATTCGTTTAATGAAATGGCAGTGGCTACCACGCTTTTTCTGCCCTCCAACCCTGGGAGACAGGTGCCTCCCCTAAGGTCACACAGAAGCTGCCAACATTCTTCCTACTCCCACATTAAGCCCTCAATGGTGCTTCTAACCCAGTAATGCGCCCCTGTGGCCGAGAGCCCTACAACAAAAACAGAGGATTACTTAGATTTCTCAAGTTACCACATAACTTGCCTTATCTGGGCAATGTAAGCCAAACAAAGATTAAAAAAACAAAATACTGATAATACAATCAAATCCAGCACTGAACTCCAGATGCTGTAAAATGGTGTGTAAAATCTAACACCAGCCACAGTTAAGTGTAGGAAGAGCACAAACAACCCCACCAGGGCTTAAGAGCAGGCAACTATTATAAAAACAGAGACTAACAAGTACAGTATATTGAAAATAATACCAATCATCTTAATGGTTTCTAAAATGTGCTGCAATGACATGAAAAGGCCTGACAAAATAAAACAAGTCTTTGCCTGGTGGCAAAAGGACATTTAACGCAACCAGAGGAGTCGGAACTAAATGGCAAAAAACAAAAGGGGGAAATGAAAGAGGAGAGCTTTCCTGTGTGCCACTGAAGACAACACCTTCATGGGCATGGGACTTAGGGAGCTGACCTCTACCGAGTCAGAGCTTTGGTCCATCTAGCTCTGTACTGTCTACACTGACTGACAGCAACTCTCCAGAGTTTCAGGCAGGCATATGTCCCAGGAGATGCTGCAGAGGAATGAACCTGGGACCTTCTGCATGCCAAGCCGGTGTTCTGTCGCTGAGCTATGGCCCCTCCCCATTTAAGTTTCTTGAACATCAACCAAATAGGGAGTTTTGTGAGGATGCTCCCTGCCACCATATTCCTCACCAGGAGGCATAGCACTGAGTGCTAGATCCCACTTCTCTTAGGAAGACAGGCTGGGCTGTCATTTTTAAAGGACCAGGAGTTCCAAAAGACAACCAGCTGAGAAACATGAACTCAGTGTTCACCCATAAGCGATAATAGGAACTGTATATGGTTTTACCCAGTACTGTGGTACCTTGGGTTACAAACACCTCAGGTTACAAACACTTTGGGTTACAGACTCCGCTAACCCGGAAGTAGTACCTCGGGTTAAGAACTTTGCCCCAGGATGAGAACAGAAATCGCGCGGCGGTGGCAGCGGGAGGCCCCATTAGTTAAAGTGGTACCTCAGGTTAAGAACGGTTTCAGGTTAAGGATGGACCTCCAGAACAAATTAAGTTCATAACCAGAGTTACCAATGTATTCCTCATTCTTCAGGACCCACCTTTGACCCAATTTTTTTAAAACCAAAGATTCCTACTGTTGTGGCCCAACTTAAATCAGGATGCAACCACCAGTTGAAGACTGATGGTTTAATACACTTACTGTATTTATAGAAGACTGCTTTCAATGTGGGGAGCAAATACAAAAAACAAAGTCCCCACTCATAGAAAACTAGCAAGCAAGGAGAAGGATCCTATGCAAATCCTTTCACCTGACATGCTACCTTTCTACATTCAAAGATTTGTTTTGAAGAGAATGCCTCTTTGAAGACAATGGCGACTATCAGGAGAATGTTTATTATCTAGAATGTTTATGGCACTCCTTCTAGTGCCATATATATTGCCCACACAGATTTTACATTTTAATTAATGTATTAAATGGATCTTGTCCTAAAAATAAATAAATCAGGCTTCAGCCCTGTAAAATAATTCTTCACCCACAGCTTGTGAGCATCTCAGCAGAATCAGGGTGGCCAGTGGCCAGAGTCAGAATGCTTTTGGGCAAGACAGATCCTTGGTTCAGCCCAGCAGAGCCCTCCTCATGAGCAAGAGAATTTGCACAGGGCAAGACTAGTCCCTCTTTCTGTACACAAATGATGGATACAGCATCTTTCCGCTTCGCCTTTTGGCCAGGAAGACTCAGCTGCAATGACCACCCTGAGACACACTCAGACGCTGCTCCAAATTCTGACCCTGATGCACACCGTGCCTGCCTGGATGTACGGCACCCATAGGCAACCGTGAGTCCTGAAACTGCAAAGTAAGGGCAGCTGAAGGAGAAGAGAAGCTGAGCTTTGAATGCCTCAGCCCAAACCAGCAACTTCGCCAGACAAATTCTGCCCTCAGGAAGCCACATTACTGATCTCACCGGTGCTGGTCAGGAGAAAACAAAAACTGGGGCAATTTTGAGAGCCATCTGAATGGTAACTATGGTATAGTATATAAATAATAATACAGTGGAGGATAGTTTTTGTTTGTTATTATGGTTAAGTATTTTTGTGTTTTCATATTGCAAACCACCCCAAATGGAGGGCATTACAGAAAATGAAATAAAATAATGGTAATAATAATAATAATAATAATAATACTGTATTTATCAGAACAGAAACTTCCCACAACTTCCATATAATGCTCAGGTAGTTAAGTTCATGTGGTGGCTACCCATCTTCTGCTTAGTCTATTTTCAAACAATCCCCTGCCCCACAATGCCATGCAAACTAACCAGTTTAACCTGTGAGATGAGGTCACAAAGGGAAGTCAGAGTAAGAGCAGCACTGGCTACCCTCGCTCCCAATGGGCAAAACTTTTTGCTCCATTGCAGTGTCCCTAAGCTGAATCATTGCCAAACTCAGAGAGGCCTGCATACATTTCACAGGATAGCAAAGTACTGTAGCTTCTCCCCAACAGCCCCTCCACCCCCTGCTCCTGTCTGGAGAAGAAAGCTGTGGTTTACATCCCCATAATTGTCTTCATTTCACGGAGAAAGACATGCCATACTCTCAATGTTGCCTCTTTCAGGATGTCGTGTGTTACTCTCTATTCCAGAGCAGCTGACAATGTCCCATTACCAGTGTTTCCCTTGAGACGAGGATGAGGAAGCTGCCGAGCTCTGGACACATGTTGTTGTTTAGTGGTTTGTCGTGACCGACTCTTTGTGACCCCATGGGCCAGAGCACGCCGGGCACTCCTGTCTTCCACTGCCTCCCGCAGTTTGGTCAGACTCATGTTGGTGGCTTCAAGAACACTGTCCAACCTATTAGACTACAAATCCCGTCAGCTCCAACCAAGAGGGCCAAGGGTCAGAGATGAGGAGAGCTGGATGCCAGCAACACCTGGAGAGCCACAGATCACCTGCCTGCTGGCTTGTTAGCTTTTAAACCATTTTGGATAACATGCCTCCCCACCTGGTGATTTTCACCATCTGGTGGGAAGCCCCTGATTCATCAGCACATCTGATTCATCAAGTAAGAGCAGGGGTGATGGGAAGGAGGTGATCGCCTCATGGACTCTACTCCAGCTGCTCATGTGAACATGACCCATGGTGGTTAACATTTCCCCTTGAGCCAGATACAGAAATGATCGGTTTACCTAACCCCAGGGGCAAGAAAGTCTTGTTTATAAGGGAAGGTAATTCAAGAACAAAACACAAAGTACCGGTACTTATGCATTCCCCAAAGGGACACAAGATTATATTCTGTTGAAATTTCAGTAACCATTTCTATATTTGTAGTCATACATACATACAAACTAGCATAAA
This sequence comes from Lacerta viridis, assembly GCA_900245905.1. Classification (NCBI taxonomy): domain Eukaryota; kingdom Metazoa; phylum Chordata; class Lepidosauria; order Squamata; family Lacertidae; genus Lacerta; species Lacerta viridis. The sequence goes on from OFHU01004575.1 coordinate 41,715, forward strand.
CACACCCCAGTGAGGATAACTGACCTTGTGCTTGACTTTGCTCCACCTGGTGTCCAGGTACTAAATTTAATAAATATATATTTTAAATTTATTATATTTAATAAATAATATTTAATAAACACTGGGGAAGGGGGACTTCTAAGGAGAGTCTGGCTAGCTCAAGGCAATTTTTTTTTGTGGCGGGGGGGAGGTTTTTATTTTTAAACAAGTTTTCACTGTTAATTTGGCATTGCAGATGATTTTATTGGAGCTGTCCTGCACATCTTCCTTCCTGCCATTATTGCTGTTTTGTTTCAGTTGAACATATGTCTTATTATTTTTAAATGTTTAACGTGTGTGTGTGTGTTTCAGATTTACTACACTGATTTCTAAAGTAACCTTGTGACTCAGATCAGGGGGGAAATATAAGCTAAGAAATTCAGAGATGTTGGGAGAGGGGAATACTGCATCCCACAACAGAGTAAAATGCAAAAATACTTTCCTGCTACCCTTAGAAAAGAACAGACACGCACCACACACCCTGCCCATTATTTCAAAATGTTTCATCATTCTGCCAGGAAGGAAGCAGGCATTCCAACTGTAGCAAAGAATACTAAACTCACTCCTACAGGAGCCTACCTAGATGGACCAGACATGTCATGGAGAGGACCATCAATGGCTACCTGCCATGATGGTTAAGCTCTGTCTCCTCAATTGGAGGCAGCAATGCTTCTGAATACCCGTTGAACGAAACCATGGGGAAGAGCTCTTTTGCTCTTTTCTGCTTTAATCCAGCTTGCTGATTTCCCACAACGGGGATCACGTTGGCCTCTGCGAGAACAGGATGCTGGACTGGATGGGCCATTGGCCTGACCCAGCAGGTGCTGGGAAAATTTATCACGGGTTCATTGTAGTTGGGGTTCCCCAAAGGAACACCAAATGGGCATAGGTTTAAGTAGAATAAAAATGGTTAGGCCTCTACAGACATACATGGGGGCCAGTCTCCTGAAAAATCAGAGGTAGACTGCAGTCTTAGCACTGCTCTCAACATCATCTCTCATACACGAGAGTACAAAATACCTCCATCAGTTTCAGCAATTACAGCAATCTTTCCCCTCGCAGTTACAACACTCCGTCATCGTTCTCAAAGCACCCAGAGATCCTTTGGCTCTTCTGACCAGACCAGACCATCCCATCTTTCCCATTTTTGTGTCTTTCTTAGTTGTCTTCTGACTAATTGCTCTGGGTATTAGTGGTCTGCCATTGTCTGCTTTCAGTTATCTCTGTTGATATTTTTGTTCTCTTCTTGACTTGGGTTTAGTGCTATTTCTATGCTTTTTAGTGCTATTCTAGCATTTTGTTCTCATATCTTATCAGTTTATATTCTGTTCCTTCCGTGTGCTAGGAATTGTAGGGCAGCACAGTCTTGCCCATACTTTTACCTAAGGACAGTCCGCTTGATCTGTTAGGAATTGTTTCGTAAAGCTCATACAGAGATTTCAGACTACACAGCTCTAACTGCACAAAACAATAAATAATGGAATAAAATGGGGAGTCTCTTCTACAAAGGCACATTTTATGTTCTCAACTCCTAAAACTATGTTAAACTAACTCTTGCTCCCAAAATCCTGGAAGGGAGCTTACCTTCAAACTGCATAGAATTCATTCTGCTAATTCTCTACTGGTGACCACTACTTGGAAGTAAAACACTCCATTTTCCTCTGGGACAGCTGTAAGGCTGTGCCCAGCTGTGTGATAGAGTAACTGCTACCTCTTCCATTTCACTTGCCTTCTGGTCCCACTGCTTACTGATTTTCCCTCGTCCCCAAATATCTGATCCTATAGGTGTGTGGATATCCTACTGACTAAGTAGGCTGTGTTTTTTTTAATCCACCCCCCTTTACGTTAATATCCTGCCTTTTGTCTATCACGGATCCCAAGGATGCTTGTGTGTGGTTCCCTATGGTCAACCATCAAGACCCAGACCTGCTTAGCTTTAGAAAAGTAGTGACCTCATGCAGATTGAGGGCACAATTTAATGATGCTGCCTGTGAAATCCAGAGTTCTGTTGGGTGGGGCACACATGAATGAATGAAACAAACAAACAAACAGCCTGCTTTCGATTCAAGGGCTCAGCCCTGTAACAGAAGACATCGCCCTATACCAGAATGCTTCTGAGCAAGTGCAGAGAGCATTTCTGTCACCACTCAGGACTACCATCTGTCAGTCAACAGATGGATCCCCAGCATCAAAGGCCCCCTTCCCAGGCAGACTAACTCCTCTTATTTCCTTATAGAAATTAAGCAGGGTTTACTAACTGCTTTAACCTTCAGGACAGCTCTGTCTGTGATGTTCAAACCCAGCTGGCTTGCAAGAGATTATGACCTAAAATGAAGTCAAACAGAAGGGAGAGGGGCAGCCCTCCTGAAACTAAAACCCTGAAAGGAGAACAAACTAGTTCCTCATTTAACAAAATCAGAGGAATGTTGCCTGTATATTTCAGCCTCCTGTATCTAAGGATCTACAAATACTATGAAATATATATGAGAAAGTGAGGACCTAGGAAATCAATCCATCAATCTCTTTATTATGTCCCACGACCATGAACCTGGGAATTATGCTTCATGAAGGTGGGGAGTGAGGCTGCTCCTTTGGCCCTCCCCCAGGCAAGATCCGTCCCCTTTGCTTCTTCCTCCCACCCCGATCTGGTGCCAATGACAGGCGCGGCGTCGCCCCACCTCCTCCCGTCCAGCCGTGAGTCAGCAGCCAGGAGTAGGTGTCCAAGCTCTCCCCCCACCCCGACGGCCTGGCGGGAGCTGTCATCGCAGGAGGGAGCGAGGGAGGGAGGGAGGGAAGGCGGCGGCAGGTCCCTCTAGGCCTCTCCCTCCGAGGACTGCGGCGCAGGGCGTACGCACGCACAATCCCACCACGGCGCGCCGCCTCTCCTTGCCACGGGGTGCGGGGTAGGGGGCAGCGCTGCGAAGCGGCCGCTTGGCCGATCCCGTGAACTCCTCGCACGTGAGAACGCGGAGGGCGGGGAGAGAGGCGAAGGAGCCACACCGCCAACTTCCAGCGGGCTCCAGCCCCTTTGTTTCCAGGCAGACTACAGTGCGGCGGTGGCAAGAGCCGGCAATTGCGCATGTGTTTGGGATGTTGGTTGGTGGCTGACTGCTGCTTTCGCCTGCTTATCCCCCCCCCTACTTTCTTCCTTAGCCCGCTAAAGGTGCTTAAAAAAGAAAAGAACACACACATCAAAAATTTCTCCACCACCCAGAACTCGAGAGGTTGAGGGTTGGGGGACGACGCCACCAAAAATCGTGCAACGCGCTCCAGCTTAATTATCGATATAAAACCCTCCCCAGAAAAAGATGCTGGTTCGACTTCATCATCAATCCCGGCCTCCATATATTTAGGCTCTTATTTTGTTTGCTGCGCCACGATAACCTCCGAGAAAATAAAAGTAAACATATGGATCTGGGGATTCTTTTCGATCGATCAACCAGTAATTTTTAACACGGCGGCCGCAGACCCGATAAAACACAAATAATAAAAAGAGCATTTACAACGTATGGGGTTGTTTCTTTCTTTCTGCATCTTAATGTGCCAAAAAGTTCTTCGTCCATCTCCAGCGTTTTTAAAATAGGGAAGGGTTGCTAATCTAACTTTGCAGCGAAGGAGTTTGGGGCTGGCTGGTACTCTGTTGGGGGAGGGGAAGCGGAACTTTTTTTTCCTTTTTAGCAGTGAGAAAATCGTGAAAAGGCGCCTTGTGAGTTTCACTTACGCCCCAAACATTGTCAATTACAAACTGCAGTTGTAATTAATTACCCCGCCATCAAAAATGTTGCCAGTTGTTTTTCAAACACCACAGCTATCCACAATTTAGCCTTGTTCAGAACAATGTGAACGTCAATCCAACCATCCGTTTGTTTGTTTTAAAAAAGATACATAATGTAACTATTAATGCTAGTTTGCACTTTCCAAACCAAATACGTGGAACTTTACAGTGGCGAGCAGATTCCAAACGAAACAAATAATAACAGTAAGTACTTTTTCAGAAATGTTCTTCGTGAAACTTTCTTGTTCTGATGCTTTAAAAACAAAACCCCTGAGACACACAAATAAGCAGAAATAAAATTTCCAGCTCTTAACAACTGCTACTTCAGTTAAAGGAGACGCGCACAGTTTGGAGAGGTTATTATGTTCGACATAAATCTCGCCTTCCCTGCTGAGATTCTGTGGACTCCAGAGAACCTCAGGGCGACTTGGAAGGCTCTGGATTCGAATCAGGGAAGAGGAGATCAAATGACCGTCTGGAAACCGAGCGAAGGGACAAGCCCGAGGCGCCAGGGGCTCCTTCGCATTTCGGGGGGGGGGGGGAGAGATGTTTCAAAAATAAAAAGGCGAGCCAGCTCTCGCGGCCAGCGTTGCTTCGCACATTCCAGGAGGTGCAAGAAGACCGGAGGCGGCGGGAGGGGGGGGGTTGCTTTGCCGCTTACCTTATGCTGCTGCTTCTCCTCCGCTGCTGCGAGGAAGGGGGGTCAGCTCTCCGCGGCAGCGGCCCATAGAGGCATCAGCGGCGGGCAGGAGCGCAAAATACGCGGCGCGCGGCGGCGAGAAGTTTGGGGCGGCTTCCTTGGCTTCGGGCTCTCGCCTAGCATGGGTGTCTCATGCATACCGCCATTTTAAAAAAGGAGGGAGAGAAGGAGGGATGAAAGGGGGGAGGCAGGCAGGAAGGGAAAAAGAAGCGCCAGGCGCCTGGAAAAATCATGAGATCTAGCAGCAAATCAAAGCACGCCCCGCGAACAGGAGGAGCCCTGCACTGGCCGGGCGGGGCAGCGGCAGGAGCGGCTCTCGGGGATGAGACGTCAAGGCGGGAGGGACGGAGGGAGGGCGGGCGAGGCGAGGCGAGGCCAGCGCGCCGGCCTCCTCCTTGCTCTGCAGCAGCGGGGATCCGGATTGCAAAGCCGGCGGCTCGCTCTGTGGCCAGCGCGCTCCTCCCTCGGCCTGGCTGGAGATGGTACGATCCGCCTGGAAAACGCTTCCTCGCCTGCCAGAGGGAGTTCAGCTGGCCGGGCGGGGAAGGAGGGCGTGAGGCAGCCGGCCAGGTGCCATAGCAACGCAGCTCAAACTCCGGGATGGAACTAGCCATTTCCCTCAGGTGAGTCTGCAACGACGCACCACCAAGCATCGTGTGCATGCAAAAGGAGAAGGGGCGGGAAACTGGCGGGGGCCCCCATCACCCTCGTCCTCATCCCCACAGCAGAAACGCAGCCTTGTGCGCAGACAGGCTTGTTGGATCAGGCCAATGGCCCATCTCGTCCTGCATCCTTGTTCCTATATTGGCCACCCAGATGCCTCAGTGGGAAAGCCAAAAGCAGGAGCCAAGTACGAGGGCCACCTCTCTCCTCCTGTGCTTTCCAGCAACTCATATTGCTGGCATGCATCGCTGCCTCTGACTATAGAAGCTGAGCAGATGAATCCCGGCAAGTAGCCATCGATAGCCCCCTCCTCCCTCCATGACTATACAAACATAAAACACACACCCAGTAGCTGGGTTTGGGGGCTGATCAAAAAGACCTCCCCAGCCAGCCCGCCAATGTTTATTATTATTATTTATTGTGCCTGTTCCTATTTCTCTCTCAAGTTCATGGGCTGCTGCTAATCCACACTGGAAAGTGTGCCCCCACTCTTAAAAGGACAATGGATTCCATACAGCCAGATGACAAAGAGAGAAACACATGTCTTGCAATGTCCCTAAAGGCGTGGGTTGCATGAGATATGCGAGATATGCTCAGCTGCCCAGGAATTCCCATGTTTGCCCAAAAAGATACTCTGCTGGAATGTAGCATCAACAGGTAGTGTCTGTGGAAAGGGGCAGGAAGAGAGAGAGAGAATAATTTCAGGTCACATGCAGGTGGTCCTGAGTTGTGTTATCATTAGTGTTTGTTTTTTAGATTTTTGCACACAAACTGTCATTTCAAATGTTAACAGAAAATGAAATGCATCTACCTTGCCTAGATTCCTCACAGGTGCTCCGAATGAAGCCGGATGTTAGAAGATTCAGGACAGGCAGAGGAAAGTCTTTCTCCTTGCAGCGCAGAGTCAGCTTTGCTCCCAGGGGATGGCTTTAAAAGAGGATTAGATAAATTCATGGAAGATGAGGCTATCAAGGGTTACTAGCTAATACATATTCATGGGCAGTTTGTCCCATATATCTGGGACCAAGAACAGACAGCTGGTGCATATGAAACTGCTTTAAACTGAGCCAGGCTAATGGCCCATTTAGTTCAGCAATGTGTATTCTGCCTATGATTCTATCTCCAGTGTTGGAGCCGGTATTGTTGGCATCTATCTGTCTCAAGAGACAATGGAGTGCGCCTCTGGGGGTGAAGTCAAACCTCTGCCTTAGCAGCACCGAAGTGACATCCCCAGGGTGCAAGGTGTCTGGAGGTCCTGGGCTGCCCAAACGACAAGACCCCTCTCTCAGCCTAACTGATGTTCTCCACAGGAAAGCAAAGCAAGACGTTTGGCATCAGCTTGGCTGCAGGAGTTGCCAGAAAGAGGCGTACAAGGCACCAACCAACCATCTTAGGGACACCACTCCAGATTTGTGTAGGGTTTACTCCTTAGTCTTTTCTTCTCCTAAATATGTCCCACAAGGCACCGGAGGTTTAGGGTCAGAGTTTTCCTTCTCCTAGATGGGCTACTTCCCAGGTGGATGAGCCCCACCCAGGATGTCTTAGCCATTGAGGCTACTGGCGCAAGGCGCCGTGGCGTCACGGCCTGAGGAGGGTGCCTGCACCCTCCAGCCCCTCTGGCAGTGCCGCTCTCACCCACCTCTTCTCGGGTTGCAGACGCAGGGAGGCTGTCGGCGAGCCTCCTGCTGGCACTGCAGCCAGGGCTCCCTGGACGGCAATGCCGCGCCACCGCTTTGGCTGAGCAAGCAGATGCAGAGGTGGAGCACAGCTGGCAACGTCCCCACCTGCCCCTCCACGCCCTCTGGCTGCCCACCACCCCTGGCCCTCCCCGGCGGAGCGTGAGTTCGGCGTCCCCACCCACCGCGCCACGCCCTCCGGCTGCCCGCTGCGCCTGGCCCTGCCTGGCGAAGCGTGAGGGGCACTGGAGGGATCTTCGCGCCAGAGCACCAGATTTACTTAAGATGGCCCTGGCCCCACCTGCCCCTTACTTCCCTCTACAGCACATGCACAAGTCGCCTTCTTGACCATGGGACCCACTCTTGGTCTCACCCGCTCCATCTGCCCAAGTTCCTAACTCACCCAGGGTTTGAGACCCATCAGCTGCCCTCGCCTGGTTTAGCCGGCCAGTAGACCCACTATATTCCCCTCAATACCAGTGGCTGGGAATCACAATTGGGAAGAGGTGCTGTTGGCCATAGATTCTTAATACATTTTAAACAAAATGAATCCTGTGGCAACTTGAAAACCATTTTCATATTTTGGGGAGCACTGACTTTCATGGAGAAAGGCCCACTTCACCAGACACGCAAAGGGTCCACAAGACATATATATATACATTTTAAATCCCAAAGTTTGCAAATTGTGAAGACTGAAAGCAATAAAATGCACAGAGTAGAAGCAGAAGTCACCCATTCCTGTGTTAAGGCCATATGTGCACAAGATAAGAAAAGCTCATCCCTAAAGGGTGAGAATAGTGAGAATACTGTCTTGCAGTGCTGATTTAATACCTAAAGAGGGACAAAGGCTGTTACGTTACTTTCTTTCAGGCGAACAATGCCCACCCAGTCTTGATTGAGTCCAAATTCTATACAACCAAATTAGCTGATAAATTCTATTTTAAGCAGTTTTACTCTGGAAGATGTACCCAGATTTAGAACTAAAGCCAGGTGTTTTCAGGTGCTCTTAAGCGAAAGGGTTTCATGGCTTTAGAAACATTCTGAGCACTCTCTAGGAAAATAACTGTTTCTGCCTATTTCAATGCCAGCAAGTACAGCAGTCTCTAAGGTGGACAGCACTAATTGTTTTCTGAGTGGGAACGTACCCCACCCCCCCAAAAAAATTATGGGTACCTCGGTCAAAGCAGTCAAAATCCTGAGGGCCTGAAAGCTAATTCAAAAGCTAATATTGAATGGAGTGGGTCTAGGCTTGAAATATACCAGGTACACCAAATTTCTAGTACCTGATGACATGCAGCGAAATGGAATGCTGGAAGGAAGGAAGGAAAGAAAGAAAGAAAGAAGAAAGAAAACACATGCCAAGAGACTGCGAACATCAAACATAATGAGATTACTCCTTGGTGTGTGTAGCAAACTGCGTAGAATTCAGTCACTGTTTGGAATTCCTGTCCTGCGTAGGCAGAGGTCATGCAGGGACAGCTGTTCCCTCTTCACACGCTGGGCAAATTAACGGATTCCTAGCTGCCCGCTTTATAGCTTTTTGCTGCTTCCAGGCAAAATGCTTGGTTTGTTTCTTCCAATTAATAATGCTGTAATGGTTTGGTTAGATCTGCCATGTGGAGCACAGGGTGGGTTGTGTGTATGTGTGTGTGTGTGCCTGCAGCTTTGTTTCCCCAGTTCACAAAAGGGCACACCATTTTGGGTTGATTAAGTGGGCTCTGACTGCAAAATAGGGAGCAATAGTTTAAGCATGGCTTCAGAGTTTGCAGTTGGTTTGATGAAATGCTGGAAAGAGGGGCTTGAGATAAAGACTGAAAGCACAGGCTTGGGGTTTGTAGGCTGCAGGGGCCTGCCTGAAGTCTGCCATGCCTGGAGTTGGATCCTTTGAGAAATACAGGCAGACAGCTGTTTTAACGATCTTTTAAATTGTCCTGGACAGGATTGCAGCCAAGCAGACCCAACCAGCTGCCCTCCAGGGGTTAGAAACACAGAATTAGAGTTGGAAGGTACCATGAGGGTCACCTAGTCCAATGCAGGAATCTTTTGCCCAACCCCACGACCCTGAGATGAATAGTCTCATGCTTTACCAACTGAGCTATCCCAGGTCTGGACTTGTAACTTCCATCATCAATCCAGCCAGCAAAGCCAATGGTCTGGAAAAGTAGGAATTGTAATATTTTGGCAAGAACTTTGGAGACCCAGAAATGAATCTGCAGAAGCCCAAAACAGTAGCAAGGCAAGTGCAGGGTCATAGAATCATAGAGTTGGAAGAGACCAACCCCCTGCCAAGCAGGAAACACCATCAAAGCATTCCTGACAGACCTCCAAAGGAGACCCACCACACTCCTTGGCAGCAAATTCCACTGTCAAACAGCTCTCACTGTCAGGAAGTTCTTCCTAATGTTTAGGTGGAATCTTCTTTCTTGTAGTTTGAATCCATTGCCCCGTGTCCGCTTCTCTGGAGCAGCAGAAAACAACCTTTCTCCCTCCTCTATATGACATCCTTTGATATATTTGAACATGGCTATCATATCTCCCCTTAACCTTCTCTTCTCCAGGCTAAACATACCCAGCTCCCTTAGCAGAACTCTAGCGCCTAAATCAGAGCAGAAGGCTCTTTCAAGCTCCCTGTCTCTGCGAGTCACATTTTGGATCTGTGCTATGTGACTGTGCATATAGGTAGAGGTGTAAAATTTCTGGAAATTTTGAAGCTCAGGGAAAAAACCTTGGTTTTTTTCTGGTTTTCTTCGGAAAAAACCGAAAATTTTCAGAAAATTTGAAAAAAAATGCTACATTAGCGCTTCTTTTTTCTTTTCCAGATTGAAAGTCATTCTGTTACTTTAGAAACATAAAATATAACTATGGACAATTTTAATGGGCATAAAATTATCACAACTAGCATATTAAAAATATAGTGTATCCAAACAATTACAGTGGTGCCCCGCAAGACAAAAATAATTTGTTCTACGAATTTTTTCGTATTGCGGTTTTTTTGTCTAGCGAAGCGGCAATGACAGCCGCGCCATAGACTTTTTCGTCTTGCGGGGCAGCCTTCCGCAAGACGAATGCCTTCGTCTAGCGAGTTTTTCGTCTAGCGAGGCATTCGTCTTGCGGGGCACCACTGTATTACAAACAGAATTTACTTTTAAAATAATATTTATTTGTATTTGTAACAAATGGAGCAACAATCTCCTGAACTGTTTACTAGTTTATGTGGAACAAAAACTCCACAAAACAATTTTTAAAAATCCAGAAGTAACAATTATTCATATTTCCTCTCCACAGTATTTAAAAAAAACATTCTCATAAAAAGAACTGAAGAAGGAAGTGGGACTAAGTTTCAATGAATGGGCATGAAATTTAATCAGAATCATTTTCTGAGCTGTAATTAAGTATATACTTTCAGGCCCTTTTTGTTGCTCTATATTTTCTTCCAGTGCTTTGAGGCCTAGTGAAGAGGAACAGAACCAATGCATACCACACGCATGCAAAAACAAAACTGAAACCTTTTTCTTTTCTGGTGACAACAGCACCTCCTAAAGGAAGAAATGTATCTTGTTCTTGCATTGGAGAGTTCAGTTTGTAACCTAGGACTTGCTTGTCCTCACAGAAATTAGAATAATCTGATACCATACATATTTTTTAGAAATGATTTATAAAATATTTGAACCCCTTATCTTAAAATATTTTATTCATCATGTTAAAATAAAACATTCCATAATCTATTTTTTATTTTTCCAATTTTTCGGGGGAAAACAAAAAAAGGCTTCTCCGGTTTCCCCCCGGACCTTCTTCATATCTCTACATATAGGTCCATGGGATGATGGTTATTTGAGATGAATTAAATGTGCAGCATTCGCTTAATCTCAATACTGAACACTGCTCTGGAGTCCTTTCTGATCAAGGGAGCTAAGAAATACTTTAAATAATAAGAAAATATTTTAGGCACGATACAAATAATAAGTGGGAGGGTGTCCCAGATCAATTTTACTCATACAGTGTACAGTATATACCGCTTAGCTACAATAGTTTCTGAGCAGTATACGAAGAATACAATACAGAAAAGAGAAATTATCAGTCAGAATGATAAAATCAGACTTCAGTTAAAAGGTCTGCAGGAATGAAAAAAAAATTCAGTAGGTGCTAGAAATTAAACAAGGAGGGAACAGCCTGTCTGACCTCAACTGGAAGGGAATCCCACAAAATTGGGCCCATAATATTGAATGCAGGGCCCCTGGTGGGTACAGCAGGCATTTTGGAGGTGGTAATGCTTCTGAATGCCAGTGGTGGTGGGGGGGGGCAGGAGGGGAAGGTGCTCTTGTCAGGTCCTGCTTGTGGGCTTTTCATTGGGCCACTGGGGGAGCAGGATGCTGCGGCCTTTGGGCAGATTCAGCAGGCCCCTCTTGGGCCCTCATGAGTCGTGCCTCCAAGACATGGGGACCACAAACAACGACCCCCCCCAAAGACCTCAGCGATTGGGCAGGGTTATAGGGGGTCAGGCAGTCCTAGAGGTATCCTGGACTCAGGTTGTTCAGGGCCTTGTAAACTAATAGGAGGACTTTAATGGTGGCCTGGAAAGCTGGTGGAAGCTTTTGAGTGCAGGAGTTAGGTGCTGATGACAGGCTGCGCCCGTCAAAAGTCTATCTGTAGTCTGAGGGCATTTTATGCAGCCCACTTGCTTAAAGCTAAGCAGATTTGGGTCTGGTCAGTGCCTTGATGGGGGACCGCGCAGGGATCACTTGCCCCACCTTGAGCTCTGTTATGGAAGAAAAATGGGGTGTAAACATTTTTAGCTGGTGCTGGTCTACTTTTTAGTTTGGGGACAGGGGTATTTTTCTTCAACATTTCAATCGTTGTGAAGAATTTATTTTTATGGCAAAATAATAGCTGTATGCCTGTTTTGAACAAACTGTATAAAGTAGCAATAAAAAAATAATAGGAGTGACTTTGGGTCCAGAAAGATGGCTTATGCTTATTTAGAATTAACTTCAATGGTGAAAGGGAGGTTATCCAATCTGACCCTGCCCTGTGACATGCTAGAGACACAGTGGTGGCCTAGTGGTTAGAGTGTCAGGCCTAGGACCTGGGAGACCAGAGTTCAAATTCCCCCTCAGCCACATATGCCACCTTGAGCTCCTTGGAAGAAAAGTGGGACAGAAATGCCACAATAAAGTAGAAACAACCATGGAGAACAAGGGATTGCAGCCTGCACAATCCTTCATGACAAATTCCCGGGTGGGCATTTTGTTTAACTGCGAATAAGAAGACCATTGCATATAATTACAAGAGTTCAGCTTCCTCAGGGGAGTTCCACCTGGGAGCACCAGCCATGTTGCAAGGCCCTGCAGAGGTGTAATCAGCGAAATTAAGACCAGAAACAAACACAGAATGTTTGCACAGGTACCTGTGGTGAGCACCAACAGTTTGACGTAGTTCCAGTGAAGGAGGAAAACCTTAATGGGGCGGGGGCGGGGGGGAGAGCTGCTGGGTTTCTTCTGGCAGGCGGGAGAGTGCTAGAGCCCTGTCTAGTCATGTTTCATGGGATCAATTCCAATCTGTTACCTCCGAGGATGTGGACAGGCTGCTTGGACGAGTGAAACCGACCACCTGTCTCCTTGATCCTTGCCCATCCTGGCTGCACTCACCGTTACAGCTTAAAAGCCTGCAGAGAGGCCTGGGACATTGCTGCTGGGACATTGCTGCTGCTTGCTCCGTGAGTGTTGGAAGGCCGCTCCCTTTCTTGCCAATTCCACCTGGCCTAGGGGGCGGGGCCTGCACTCACTGCTGCACTTTTAATTTGTTTTAATGGTGGTTTTTATATCATTTTATTATTTTTTGTTTGGGGTGGGGCAAATGTTTAGTTTAATTTTAGCGTTGTTCTTTGTTTTTTATTTTTATTATTTTGTTAAATTAGTGTATGGTCTGTATTTGTTTTTTAAGGGGATAGGGGTAGGGCTGCCTGGGAGTGGGCCTCAGCCAACAGGATGGCTGGGGCAGGTTCCACAGGGGGGGTTGTCTTGGAAAGTCACCCGATCTCAGTGATCATGGGCAGGAGGAGGAGTCACGCTAAGACCAGACCATGTCATTACCGAGGAGGCAGGTTTAGTCGTTGTCTGAGGACTATCCCTGCCTCCAGGTCTGGTCCTGACCGGACGGATACTGGAATCAGCAAGGGATACCCACATGACCTGAAAGTGTTGCTGTGTAATGCCAGGTCAATGATTAACAAAACCACTGCCATCCACGACCTGATTGTGGATGGAGGATTTGACCTGGCATGTGTAACAGAGACTTGGTTGGATGAAGCAGATGGGCCTGTCCTTGCCGCTGCTTGTCCACCAGGTTTCTCTTACGCACAGCAACCCAGGCCATCTGGGCGGGGAGGGGGGGTTGCAGTGATTTTTAGGAAGTCATTAGTTTGCACCAGGCGTCCTATTGGGAAGACCCAGTTTTCTGAGTGCATGTTCTGGAAGTTGGGCAATAGGGGCAGTACAGGATTCCTTTTGGTGTACCGACCTCCCCGCTGCACCAAGGATTCCCTGCCCGAGCTGCTTCAGGTCGTGGCGGATATGCTCCTGGAGACACCTAGTTTGGTTGTCTTAGGGGATTTTAACATCCATGCCGACACGACCTTACAAGGGGCCGCTCGGGACTTCGTGGAAAGCATGGCCTCCATGGGGCTGTCCCTGAATAAATCTGGTCCAACTCATAGCCGCGGACATGCCTTAGACCTGGTGTTTACCTCTATGGATGTTGGTGATCTGACACTAAGTAAAAGTGAAACAAAAGAAGTGCCATGGTCAGATCACTTCCTGGTGCAACTGGACTTCTCTGCGACCCTTCCCCTCTGCAGGGAGGTGGGACCGATTCAGATGGTCCGCCCCCGCTACTTAATGGATCCAATTGGCTTCCAGAGAGTGGTAGGGGATGTATTATCCCATGTTGATGGCCTTTCAGTTGATTCCCTGGTGGCCCGCTGGAATGCAGAGTTAACCAGGGCTATTGACTGTCTGGCTCCGAAGCGTCCTCTCCGATTGCATGGAGCCCGGACAGCTCCGTGGTTTTCCCCGGAGCTGAGGGCGATGAAACAGTCGCTGAGACGACTAGAGCGCCGGTGGCGGAAAACTCATTCTGAATCAGACCGGACACGGGCTAGAGCTCAACTTCGAGCCTACCAAGTGGCAATGGCGACAGCGAAGAGGACCTTCTTCGCTGTTTCTATTGCATCTGCAGAAAACAGCGGCAGGAGACTCTTCCAGGTGGTTCGCAACCTAGCAGAACCACCTTTGTCACCGGGGTCTGGTAGGGACCCCAAGATCTCCTGCAATGCTTTTGCAAAGTTTTTTGCAGATAAAGTCGCTCAGATTCGGAAGGAGGTAGACTCCACCGTGGGAGCAGGGCCGGGGCGGGAGAGTGCTAGAGCCCTGTCTAGTCATGTTTCATGGGATCAATTCCAATCTGTTACCTCCGAGGATGTGGACAGGCTGCTTGGACGAGTGAAACCGACCACCTGTCTCCTTGATCCTTGCCCATCCTGGCTTATAAAAGCTAGCCGGGAAGGGCTGGGCGATGGGCTCTGCGCGGTGGTGAATGCTTCCCTCTGCGAGGGAATCTTTCCAGACCCGCTGAAAGAGGCGGTCATCAAACCGCTTCTTAAAAAAACATCTCTAGACCCGGCCAATATGGCCAACTATCGCCCAGTCTCAAATCTACCATTCTTGGGCAAGGTGATTGAGCGGGTGGTTGCTGAACAACTCCAAGCACGCCTGGAAGATGCGGACCATTTGGATCCCTTCCAATCAGGATTCAGGCCTCATCATGGGACTGAAACTGCCTTGGTCGCGCTGGTTGATGATCTCCGGCGGGCTAGGGACAAAGGTGAGAGCTGTTTCCTAGTTCTGCTGGATCTCTCAGCGGCCTTTGACACCATCGACCATAACATCCTTCTGGACCGGCTAGAGGGGTTGGGAGCTGGGGGCACTGTTATACAGTGGTTCCGCTCCTTCCTCCTGGGCCGTGTTCAGAAAGTGGTGGTGGGGGATGAGTGTTCAGACCCCTGGGCTCTCACTTGTGGGGTGCCTCAGGGTTCCGTCCTCTCCCCCATGCTTTTTAATATCTATATGAAGCCGCTGGGAGAGATCATCAGGGGGTTTGGGCTGGGTGTTCATCAATATGCAGATGACACCCAGCTCTACCTCTCTTTCAAATCAGAACCAGTGAAGGCAGTGAAGGTCCTGTGTGAGTGCCTGGAGGCTGTTGGAGGATGGATGGCGGCTAACAGATTGAGGTTGAATCCTGACAAGACAGAAGTACTGTTTTGGGGGGACAGGGGCGGGCAGGTGTGGGGGACTCCCTGGTCCTGAATGGGGTAACTGTGCCCCTGAAGGACCAGGTGCGCAGCCTGGGAGTCATTTTGGACTCACAGCTGTCCATGGAAGCGCAGGTTAATTCTGTGTCCAGGGCGGCTGTCTACCAGCTCCATCTGGTACGCAGGCTGAGACCCTACCTGCCCGCAGACTGTCTCGCCAGAGTGGTGCATGCTCTGGTTATCTCCCGCTTGGACTACTGCAATGCGCTCTACGTGGGGCTACCTTTGAAGGTGACCCGGAAACTGCAATTAATCCAGAATGCGGCAGCTAGACTGGTGACTGGGAGTGGCCGCCGGACCACATAACACCGGTCCTGAGAGATCTGCATTGGCTCCCAGTACGTTTCCGAGCACAATTCAAAGTGTTGGTGTTGACCTTTAAAGCCCTAAACGGCCTCGGTCCTGTATACCTGAAGGAGCGTCTCCACCCCCATCATTCAGCCCGGACACTGAGATCCAGCGCCGAGGGCCTTCTGTCGGTTCCCTCACTGCGAGAAGCAAAACTACAGGGAACCAGGCAGAGGGCCTTCTCGGTAGTGGCGCCCGCCCTGTGGAACGCCCTCCCATCAGAAGTCAAGGGAATAAACAACTACCTGACATTCAGAAAATACCTAAAGGCAGCCCTGTTTAGGGAAGTTTTTAAACTGTGACTTTGTATTGTATTTTGGTATTTGTTGGAGGCCGCCCAGAGTGGCTGGGGAGACCCGGCCAGATGGGCGGGGTATAAATAATATTATTATTATTATTATTATTATTATTATTATTATTATTCTGCTATCCTTGGATAACAGTCCCTTAACTCACTTCAACCTGTGCTGTCTCATTATTGCAAGGCTCCAGACTGACCTAATTTTCAGGGACACTTTGGTGTGGCTTAATGTCTAGCAGCTGCTGATTCCACACTAACCGTTTAGTCATCCGCATGAGAGCCCCACAGTTGGGCCAGGATTGCAGAGACCTGAGTTCATATCTCTGCTTAGCAGGGAAGCTCACTGGGTGACCCTGGGCTGATTGCAATCTCTAGTCTCTAAGGTGCTACTGGAAGGAATTTTTTAATTTTTTATTTTGTTTTGACTATGGCAGACCAACACGGCTACCTACCTGTAACTGGAACAAATTACATGGTTTGTTGTAAGGGCAAATTGTGGGGAAAGGGAAAAGCATGTATACCACCACAAGCTCCTTGAGAAAGAGTGGAATGTAAGTCTCATGAAATAAATATTTTGCTCACCAACTCTTTATGGACAATCTGGAGGATACTGTTGACAGGCTCCCCACCCAACCTGATTCATAGTTATTCCTCACCCCACCCCCCATTTATCCTGAAACACCAGTTGCATCACCAAACTGTCCAGTGTGAACAGGCAAAGTGTATGGAGGCTACTGCAAGTGTAATTAAAAGCTTCCTCTTCTGAAGGGAAGTTTGTTTATTTTATTTATTTAGATCCACAAGACTTATAGACAGCTTGATTAAATAAAAACCTCAGAGTGGTTTGTTTGCAAAACAGAGTAAAACCTCACAGCTGTTTACAAAATACCTCCCTCTGTATCAGATGTTTGTGTTTGATTGCCATTTTGCCATAAAACCAGGGGTAAATGAGTTGTAAACATGCCATACTTTGTTTTTAAACAAGCATTGCAGGGGGTTGGACTAGATGACCCTTGGGCCTGTTCCAGCTCTATGAATCTATTGTTCTAAGCACACGGACAGGAAGGTTTACTCCCAGAATCTGTAGAAAGAGAAGCAGGATCTTGAGATTGTCAAAGAGATAAAAGCTAGGCAAAGAAGGGGAAGGAATCAATTATGCCATATACTGGTGCTACATCAAAGACGTACTTAAATGTTCAAATCTCATGAGATTCAAAGGGCTATTGGAAAGAATGAATGGGAAGAAGGAATATGGGGTTGCCTTCTCCTGTAATACTAAACTCAGGGGGTCATCCAGGGAGACCACTTGGCAGAAGATTGAGCCCTATTTGCACACAACCACTCACTGCTACAGTGGTGGCTGAAGGAGGAGCATTCAACCCAGTCCTTCCAGCCATAGTGAGGTTGCCTTACCAAGTCAGACACTTTGGTCATCA
The DNA here is from genome assembly GCA_900245905.1 of Lacerta viridis. NCBI lineage: Eukaryota > Metazoa > Chordata > Lepidosauria > Squamata > Lacertidae > Lacerta > Lacerta viridis. The sequence continues at coordinate 59,021 of OFHU01004575.1, forward strand.
ACTCAGTACTATCTACAGACAATGACTGGCAGTGGCTCTCCAGGGTTTCAGACAGGGAATGACTCCCAGCCCTCCCTGGTGAGGCCATTGGGAAATAAACCTGGGACCATCTGCATGCAAGGCAGATGATCTACCTCTGAGCTACTGCACCATTTCATCGCAGGCTCATGCTCCCATGTGGGTGACTTTATATTTTGCCCCTCCTGCAAGACCGATTTCTGAAAATGCAATATTTATCACCTGAAACTGGGCCCAGAAGGATGTCCTGTAAGCTGCCCCCTGGTGTCTTTTGCTCCTTATCTCTGCTTCATTTTATCCAGATGCTCCACGGGGACTTAACTGCCTATTAGAATAATTTAGGTTATTTTCAGAATCTAATCTGAGAAAACAAATTAAAGCATCCCAACTCTTCATTAGTTCTCAGAGAAATCATTGCTCAAGTCAAGAAGGAGGGCAGAGGCATGGCACAATACTGGCCCAGCGAAGAGGCATTTATTAATTACCCGCCTTTTGAACATGGGGAGGGGCATGGGAGAAGGGCCCTCCTGAGGGAAGAGCAGTAATAGGCACTTGTGGTGGGAAAACACATTTGCTCTCTTTTGACATTTAACACACCCTTGCCACCTTTTAAAGCCCAGTCACCTTGAGGTAACCCCTTTTCTTTCTTTCCAATATGCCAACAGTTTCTTTTGAGATTCCGTCTCACTGAGCTGCATGAATGCACCCCTATATTTTTGCCTCAAGGTCCCCTCTGTCCTTGCATTATATTTATCAGTATTGTACTTATAATACTGGCTGGCAGCAAACTGCAACGGCAAAATACAATGGCACAGACTTTGCAAGAGAGAGGCACCGTTGACCCACATTGCTGCATGAGGCTTCAGCCCACAGGCACAACTCTGTCTGGAAATAATCCAGTCCCACTGGATTATATTGAGAAATCTGGTGGGTGTCCAGAGGAAAAACACACATTTATTTCTGCCTTGGATTTTAGCATATAAATTGTCCCAAGGCAACTTGCAGGTTAACATTGATGCACACTTTAAAAAGCAAACATGCACACACAACAAGTTACTTGATACGGTGCCCCTCTGGATGGCAAGGGCTAGAGCTCCAATCAGCCCCACCTAGCATGGCCAATGGTCAGTGATGATTGATGGGATTTGTATTCTGCAAACATCTGGAGGTCTTGGGGAAGGTTGTAGTAAGTAGGATCCTAGTGCAAATCTCATTTAAGCCAGGAACTGACTACTTGGCCTTATGTGTAGAGCTATTTGCCACCACACGAAATGGTGATGGTTGCTGGCATATATGATTTTAAAAGGAAAATAGGTTACTAGTCCTCATGGCTATATGCTTCCTTCAGGATCAGAGGCCCCATGCCTCTGTTGTTGTTGTTGTTGTTGTTGTTGACGACATCCGTCTTGAGATACAATGGAGTATGCCTCCAGTAAATCACTTCTTTAATAAAGCAGAGCAATTTAAATGTGCAGGGCCTTGATTTACATCAAATGGAGGAGGCCTCCGTGTGCCGCCCATCCCGTGTCTCTGAACACCAGTAATAATAAGATTTTAGTTTACCAATTTTATTTATTTATTTACCCTTGCATGTGGTCCCCATTGGTTTCCTAACAACATTAAGAAGAGCCTGGCTGCAGGATCAGGCCAAAGGCCTCCCATTTAGTCCAGCATCCTGTTCTCACAGGGTCCAATCAGATGCCTCTCCTGGAAAACCTGAAAGCAGGATCTGAACACAATATTCTTCCCACCTGCAATTCCCAGCAACAGGTATTCAGAGGCATGCTGCCTCCAACTGTGGAGATAAAATAGAGTCATCTTGGCTAGTAGCCATTGCTAGAGAAATCCACCAGAAATGTGTTTGAGAAATGTGTGCACACTTCTGCTTGTCCAGTGCCTAAAAAGCACAAATCTGAGCAATTTTCTGTTTGACCTTTCTAGGCACAGATCTGAATGGTTTTGCCCCTGCCCCACCACTTTGCTTGGAAAACCAGCTCTTTGGGGCTAAATTGGAACAAACTGCAATTCGCGAAAAACCCACTTGCTGTTTATTCTGATTCAGCGCTAAGGAACAGGTTTCCCTAAGGAACAGAGGTGTGGATAAGTCCTATTTTAGAGTCATATTAGTTGGTGACTGTCTAGTGTCTGTGAGTTCCCTAGTTTTACTGTGAGCTATATAGATAAGGTTCCCATCCAAGGAGCTGGTTGCCCCCCTGCATAGCTTCACGAATGCTGCAGCCTCACTGGGTTCCAGCAACAGAATGACAATAAATGCCAGGTCTGTGGTGGTTCTGATGAAGAGCAGCTCCCACAGCTATCACACCCAATTCATTAACATGTACGATGGATCAATACAGGTAAACCATTCTTATTTTGAATGCCTGGTTATTTACACATTTAGGATGTTGCAAGAGAATAGAGCCCTCTTTGCCAAAGTGCCTGTCACTGGGGAAAACCCAAAGAGAAAACAAAAAACAAAGCCTCCAAAGATCAGCATTAGTATCTCTAATGTATGAATAGGAAAATACTTGCGATACAAAAAGGCTTAGCAGCTGGAGGGCAGCCTCTGCCAAACTGGCAGCATACAGATGGTTTCGACCAGGGGTTGGCAACCTAAGGCCCATGGGCCACAAGCAGCACATGGGGGTCATTTAACTGGCCCACAAGCCACCCCTGGACCGAGCTGCAGAGCAGCACAGTGCAGGGACTCGCTCCTGCGGTGTCAGAAATTGCATCTGCGCAGAGGCAGACACCGGAAATCATGGGCACGCACGCTCATGCACGTGTGCAATCCGGCCACGGAGGGATCTCTGCTGGAGTGAACCGCCCAGGCAAGCTAAACCTTGCCGCCCTCTGGTTTGGACTCTGGCTCCCATCTGCCCCAGCCAGCCAGTGACCGGGGATAATATCTGGATGGCATGCAGTTGGGGGTAGTTGTTCTAAAGATGGACCCCCAGGGAGACTTTTTCCAGGGGGCTTTAGATTGCAATTACATCAGGGAGGTGAACAAGCTGGAGAAGAAATCAAGATCTGAATGCCATTGCCCCAGCTCAGAGCAATGGATTTTTGTAGGAAATCTGCCTAGTGGATTTGGATTCAAGTTCATTTGAATGGCTTGCAACAGAGGAAATTGCTTCCTTAAATTATAACCCTATGTAAGGGGTTACTCTTTGGCTGTGTTGATGTGCCAAACAAACCCATTTTCTCTGCTAAAATTCTATTTATCAATCTAATATTTATGAGAGCTATTGTTAGCAACCACAAAACAGAACAATGCATGTCCATTGTGTGGCAGCTGTGTTGCAATTTACCTAAAGGGACTCAAGGGCACAGCACCCAACCAACAACTTTGCCTAAATGTCTAGAGTGCCTCTACATTTTCCTACATGTACAGAAACCCCCGAAAACAAGACACCCCTTAATTTTGCAGAAAGCTGGATAGAGAAAAAGGTTTCCATTCTCTCTCATACCACCAGAAAGAAAGATTTGGGACAGATAAAATTGAAAGGATTAAACAGATTCACAGAAGACAAGGCTGACCATGGCTACTAGCCACAATGACATCCTCAGTTACCATGGTCAGAGGCAGCAATGCTGGAAACCACAGGAGGGGGGGGCTCTTGTGCCTGGGTCATACTTGTGGGTTTCCTATTGGAGCATCTGGTTGGCAACTGTGAGAACAGGATGTTGGATCAATGTTCTTATGTCCTTAAAGCTCTGCCTATCATTTTGGCACCTGAGGCGAACCACAAAATGGTGGCCCCTCTGGTTAGGGAAGAACAGGTGAGTCAACCAGAGAGGGAGTATCAAATCAACCTTACAACTGTTGAATGGATAGACTTCCGGCGGCGACGCCATTGCGGGTGGTCGTGGGCTGCTTCGGCTGCGAAGCGCCCAGTCCATCCCGGGGGTTGGAGCCCCGCTACCGCAAAGCGGGGCTCCGGTTGGGGTGCGGGAAGAGCGTCC